>JAKVIS010003437.1:0-17272 GCA_033119425.1 Bufotes viridis
GGACAGGAGAAGTAGTACTGTGCAGTGTATACATATACAGAATAAGAGCAAATACTGAGGATTACACCCAGTATACAGGACAGGAGAAGTGGTACTATGCAGTGTAAATATATATATACAGAATTAGAGCTGTGACGGAACGCCTGCCCCCCCGACTGGGTACCTCCGTCGACCGATGCGCCTAGTGCTTGCCAAGGACCATCAGCGCTGCACTCAACACCAGAACCACCACAGACCCCACCAACCGCCTTCAGCTTGATTGGGGTCTTCCTCGCTCTTCACCCACTCTGGACCCAAGGCCGGTCTCCAGCTTCCAGTGGGTGAACCTCTCCTTAGTCTAGAGAGCGAAACAGGAACAAGAACAGCTCTCACAAGAGCGAGGGAATATACTCTGGAGAGTATAATGATTATAGCAATCCCCAGAGTGTAGTTCTCCAATCCCCCAAACATGAGCCCAGACTTCATGAAGGGAGAACAGGACACTTTAATGACAGCCAGCACTCACAATTTATACAGATCCGCAGGCCAGGGGACACCCCCCTCTGCCTGGGATACAGTGAACTCAGACAATGGACTAACTTAATATACATATACAGTTCTGGTGGTCTAACATTATAACGCAATCAAACAGACCCCCCCCCCCCCCCCAGTGTCTCAATGATGAATAGGAAGAGAGGAGACACATGTGATGGGATTATCTCCTGAGTGTATTGTGGGGTGATCCACTACTCTACCCCGGAGTCAGCAACTTAATCCCATCACTAGCCCAACAGAACAAAGGGACAAATGAACCAACACCTTTCCTGGGAGCCTCAGTGCAGAGTTAACCCTTCATGTATTGCTGGGTTCACCCCTGCACCTTCAATGGACAACAGGAACGATATAGCCTATAAAGTTCACACATAAATCAGGGTTCACTGTTCCTTGTAACCCCCAAGAGGTCTGAGGGGGTCTCCATGGTTCTGGGTCCATAGTCCGTAGGAAGGAGGCTAGCCCTCAGTCTTCTCCAGCAGCCCCAGTGATGGTTCAGTCCATTAAATTTTCTCCCCTCCCAACAATAGACTAACGAGGTATCTGACCTCCTGCCGGTCAGTGCCTTGGTTAGTCCAGCAACCCACCCACAAAACATAATCAACAGAGTGGCCCACCCACAAGAATTGGTTACTGCACCTGGGGTAGTGGGTAGCTTGTTCATGTCCAGGGGCTCCACCACGGCTCTGGGGGGTACTAGCCTTCCGGATCGGTGGGTTGCTGAGTGGGTAGAGACCAGCGGTACTCTCCCCTGGTGCCAGCGCTACCACGGGAATAGCCTGGTTGGAGCCCAGCTGAGGAGGAGGGTTAGCACGCTCCTCCCTCTGGACCTGGTGTTGCTGCAGGAGGGGAAGACAGGCTGTCTCCCCTTTGGATATACAGCCCTGCTGCTGGGGAACAGGGCCGACTGTCCCTACCCCCTGTGGTTTGGGCACAGAGACCATGGTCCCATCTGCACTGGTGTGGGGCTTATCATCTTCCCTTGGTGGGCTGGGCTGCAGCTGGAGAGGGGGAACGAGGCTCTCCCCTCCTGGTAGAATACTCTGCCGCTGGGGAGGGGGAACGAGGCTCTCCCCTCCTGGTAGAATACTCTGCCGCTGGGGAGCAGGACCGACTGTCCGTACTCCCTGTAGCTTGGGCGCAGAGACCACGGTCCCATCTGCGCTGGTGGGGGGCTTAGTGTCTCCCCTTGGTGGGCTACGCTGCCGCTGGGGAGAGGGGGTAATAAGCTCCTTTCCCTTACACACCTTCAGCTGCTGGGGAGAGGGGAACCGACTGTCTCCCCTTCCAATAATGCGCTCTGCCGCTGGGGAGGGGGAACGAGGCTCTCCCCTCCCGGTAGAATACTCTGCCGCTGGGGAGCAGGACCGACTGTCCGTACTCCCTGTAGCTTGGGTGCAGAGACCATTGTAACAGATTGACCTTGTTATATTAATTTATGTTCGGCTGTCTGTACACTCCCCCCCCCCATTCATTTACCAAACCAATTATGTGTGAGTCACCAGACGCCTGTTGTATGTTGCTCACCCTGTGCCCATTATTGTTGCAGGGTATGTAAATGTATTGATTGTCTGTGCCTCTTCCCTTTTCCTGTCCCATTGTTCCCAAGAGTCGGGCGGTGTCCCAGGGACCCTGCAAGACCTGTTTAAACTAGCTGCTTTGTCCCTCCTAGACCTCCTATCGACCCTTGCTATTGTCTCACCCCCCCTCCCCCTTCCTTGTATTATTGTAATCTATGTACTATTGGTTGTAAATGAGGCTGTTGGAGGTTTTAAACGTGCGTGCATTTCCTAGTAAAGTCAGTTGACTCCCAAACTGTGTGTCGTCCAGTTACTGGGGGGAATTGTCTCGTAGACATTAACCTGCTTCTTCAGCTACAAGGGGATTTAAGCGGAGATTTTGATGCTATGTCTTGGAGCTCTGCAACAATTGGTGGCAGCAGTGGGATACAAGCCCTGCAGCAGAAGGAAGCAGCGTTTAAATGGAACCGTGAATGGAGACGAACTATGCTGGATTAAAACGGACAACATTGAAGAAATTGCTGGAAGCGAAAGGGCGGATAGCCAGCAATAAAACGAAGGCTGTGCTAATTGCTGAACTGACCGAGGGAGACCGGACACGCAGTATGGCTACAGAAACCGCAGAGTCAGAGTTCGACAGAGAGGTGAAACGCAGGCTAGCATTTTATGGAGAGAATCCCTCCATAGAGCTGGTACAGGCAACCATGAACCAAGTGGATGGCTTGATCACTGCAAGGGAGGAGAGAGAGAACCAACTCCGGATAGCAGAGCAGCGGGCATTGGAAAGACCGCCAACTATTACTTCGGCTCCAGAACCCAAAGTCAAGGTACCCCATGATGCGTTTAAAAAATTTGTGGAAGCAGAGGACGAGATCGACGGCTTTCTGCAGGACTTTGAGCGGCAGTGCAGGCTACACCAGGTACCCCCAGCAGACTGGGTACCGATCCTCGCTGGTAAGCTCTCTGGCCGTGCAGCGGAGGCATATAGAGCTGTACCTGACGAGGAGATTGAAGACTATACCCGGGTGAAAGAGGTAATTTTGGCAAGATATGCCATCACCCCAGAAGCCTACAGGAGACGATTCAGGGACACTAAAAAACAGGAAAAAGACTCATACGCAGAGTGAGCATGCCGCATGCAGAGGGCAGCCCTAGCCTGGCTACAGGCAAGCCAAGCTATTTCAGCGGAGGAAATTACCCAGCTGGTCCTACTGGAACAATTTTTCAATGGACTAAATCCAGAAGTGCAGGAGTGGGTAAGGGACCGGAAACCTACCATTCTATCCGGCACAGCTAGACAGGCGGATGACTACCAGGATGCCCGCAGACAATCCAGGGTAAGCTTCAGACCCAATCCCAGACCAATACACCCTAACCCTGGGCCACCAGCATCACAACGCACGGGGCTCCTGCCTAGTATCCCAGCAAACAGATACCCTAATCGCAGCGCCATACAGTGCCATGCCTGCAAAAAGTTTGGGCATTATCAGAGGGACTGTACCCAGAACCGAAACCAGGCTGCATGGATCCGTCTAGGTCCACCCCCTCCAGCGCGGGCAGCCGCCCACTACTACCATACGGAGGCTGTCCCGCTTAACATCAGAGCAGAGGATCCAGAGGAACACTGGCGTGTTCTACACGAGGCAGACCCAATACAGGCGGAGACTGATAATCGACAGCATCACAGGCAGACGGTTATCCTCAACGGCAAGGAGACCCAGGGGCTGCGCGATTCCGGTGCCACCCTCATCCTGGTGCAACGACATCTGGTTCCAGAGAAAGACCGCACTGGGGGTTCGGTAGCTGTACGGGTGGCGGGGGAGACTATCCACAGATTACCCACAGCCAGGGTACATCTACATTGGGGTGTGGGGGCGGGAATGGATAATGTTGGGTTGATAAAAGACCTACCTGCTGATGTTTTGCTGGGAAATGATCTGGGCCCGATGACGTCCGCGTTTGTACCACCCTAGGGTATCAACGAGACCTATCCCGTTACCACCAGGTCACAGGCCCACTCCATGAACAACCCAGCACACTCTGAGGTCCAGGTAAGAACCCTTCCCCACAGCATTCACCCTATCCCCTGGGATACCCCCGCAGCATTTGGGCAGGAAACCCGTAGTGACCCTATGTTGCAGGTTTATAAGGATAAAGTTAACCAGGCCCAGACCGGAATAGAAGGAGAGAGATATTCCTGGCAGCAGGGGTTATTGTACCGGGACTCTGAAAGGGTCACAGCAGGGTCCCCACCTATCCCCACCCGACAGCTAGTAGTCCCACAGAAGTACAGGAGGGAGTTATTACAGATCGCGCATGATATCCCCCTGGCAGGACACTTAGGGGTCAGCCGCACCAGGCACAGGCTTACCCACACTTTTTTTTGGCCTGGCATCTCTAAAGATGTTAGGCAGTACTGTCAAACATGTGACACATGCCAACGAGTAGGTAAAAGAGGAGATCGCCGCAAAGCTAAGTTGCAACCTCTACCCATCATCGAAGAACCGTTCGGACGGGTAGCGGTAGATATTGTAGGACCGTTGGCCAAACCCAGCCCGTCAGGCAAAAGGTATATTTTAACTATAGTGGATTATGCAACACGGTATCCAGAAGCTGTGGCTCTGACTAATATTCAGGCAGAGACGGTGGCTGAGGCATTGATGCGAGTCTTCTCTTGGATGGGTTTTCCCAGAGAGATAGTCTCGGATCAGGGCACTCAGTTCACGGCCGAAGTCACCCAACAGCTGTGGAAACTGTGCGGCATCAAATCCATCGTTAGTTCAGCTTACCACCCCCAGACGAATGGCTTGTGTGAACGATTTAATGGCACCTTAAAACAGATGCTTAGCACCTTTATTAACACCCGTCGGGACTGGGAAAAATTCCTACCCCACCTCCTTTTTGCTTACAAGGAGGTGCCGCAGGAATCGACAGGGTTTTCGCCGTTCAAACTACTGTTCAGACGGAGAGTTAGAGGGCCCCTAGATTTAATCCGGGAACACTGGGAGGGAGCAGTAGGTGAGGATGGTACCCCTGTCATACCCTATTTGCTGGAGTTCCGTGACCGCCTGGAGGAATTGACTCAGAAAGTGCATACTAACCTCCAGGCGGCACAGACCCGTCAGCGCCGATGGTATGACAGAGGTGCCAGGGACCGGAGCTTTCAGATTGGCCAAAAGGTGTTGATTTTGAAACCTTTGCGCCATGACAAGCTCCAGGCCGCCTGGCAGGGCCCATACCAAGTGGTGGAGCAGAGGTGCGACACCACTTATGTGATCGGCCCGTGCTCTGGCAGTGGGCGGAGACGCATGCTCCACGTGAACATGCTCAAACCCTACTATGAGAGAACAGAGGATGTGGCCGCCATATGTGCACCTGCATCTGACGACTTTGAGAATCTTCCCCTACCAGATCTCCTGGGGGAGCATGATAAACTAGGGACCCTAGATGAAGTCCAGCTAGGGAAGAGACTAAGCCCCCAAGAGCGTATCCAGGTGCGACAACTGTTAGCCACAAAGGGCGCCACATTCTCTAACACACCTGGCTACACCCCACTGGCTACCCATAGGGTAGACACGGCCGATCAACCACCCCTTAGACAGATGCCCTACAGAATTCCCGAGGCTGTCCGGGAGCACATGAGACAGGAAAATCAGGAAATGCTCCACTAGGGGTCATAGAAGCATCAGATAGTCCTTGGGCCTCTCCATTAGTTTTAGTACCAAAACGGGATGGCACGACCCGCTTTTGTGTAGATTACCGGAGACTTAATGATAAAACAGTCTCTGACACATACCCTATGCCCAGGATAGACAAGCTCTTAGATAGGATGGCTAGAGGTCAATACCTCATGGCCATTAACTTATGTAAGGGCTATTGGAAAATTCCCTTAGCGCCAGATGCCATTCCCAAGTCAGCCTTTGTCACCCCGTTTGGCCTCTACCAATTTAAGGTCATGCCATTTGGGATGGAAAACGCCCCAGCCACGTTCCAACGTATGGTGGACCGGCTGCTTGATGGCTTCCAAGATTATGCCTGTGCATACTTGGATGACATTGCTATTTATAGTGAAACCTGGGAAGAGCATCTGAGACAAGTAAGTGCCGTGATAGACCGCATCAGAGAGGCTGGCCTAACCCTAAAACCCAGCAAGTGCCATATTGGGATGGCAGAAGTACAATACCTAGGACAACGGGTGGGTTGTGGGAAGCAAAAGCCTGAGCCCGCTAAAGTAGAGGCAGTAGCCCAGTGGCCAACCCCCCGCACCAAAACTCAGGTGTTAACCTCCTTAGGGACCGCGGGCTATTATCGGAAATTTGTCCCAAACTATAGTACCCTGGCCAAACCCCTCACTGACCTCACCAAAAAGAACCTCCCCCGCCAAGTCGTCTGGACCCCAGAGTGTGAGCAGGCATTCCAGCAGCTCAAGCAGGCCCTTGTTAATAGTCCTGTACTCGCTGCTCCCAATCCATCTAAAAGATTCCTCGTTCACACAGATGCGTCAATGTTTGGATTGGGAGCGGTACTGAGCCAAGTTGGAGAAGATGGCGGGGAACATCCCGTAGCTTACTTGAGCCGGAAGCTTCTACCCAGGGAAGTGAGCTACGCCGCCATCGAGAAGGAATGCCTGGCTGTGGTGTGGGCCCTAAAGAAGCTTCAACCCTACTTGTATGGACAGCAGTTCACATTACTCACGGATCACAACCCGTTAGTATGGCTAAATCGTGTGGCAGGGGACAATGCCCGGTTGTTGCGCTGGAGCTTGGCGTTACAACCATACGATTTTACAATTCACTACCGCCCGGGAAACAAAATGGCAATGCTGACGGGTTATCACGACAAACTGAACTGGAAAAGTGATCCGTGAGTTCTCCCCAGACATCCCCAAGCCGATCCGTTGGGGATTAGACTGTGTATGCTGGCTTGTGGTTAAGGGGGAGCAGTGTAACAGATTGACCTTGTTATATTAATTTATGTTCGGCTGTCTGTACACTCCCCCCCCCCCCCATTCATTTACCAAACCAATTATGTGTGAGTCACCAGACGCCTGTTGTATTTTGCTCACCCTGTGCCCATTATTGTTGCAGGGTATGTAAATGTATTGATTGTCTGTGCCTCTTCCCTTTTCCTGTCCCATTGTTTCCCAAGAGCCGGGCGGTGCCCCAGGGACCGTGCAAGACCTGTTTAAACTAGCGGCTCTGTCACTCCTAGACCTCCCATCGGCCCTTGCTTTTGTCTCCCCCCCCCCCCTTCCTTGTATTATTGTAATCTATGTACTATTGGTTGTAAATAAGGCTGTTGGAGGGTTTAAAAACGTGTGTGCCATTCCTAGTAAAGGCAGTTTACTCCCAAAACTGTGTGTCGTCCAGTTACTGGGGGGAATTGTCTCGTGGACATTGACCTGCTTCTTCAGCTACAAGGGGATTTAAGTGGAGATTTTGATGCTATGTCTTGGAGCTCAGCAACAACCATAGTCCTATCTGTGCTGGTGGGGGGCTTAGTGTCTCCCCTTGGTGGACTACGCTGCCGCTGGGGAGAGGGGGTAATAAGCTCCTCTCCCTTACACACCTTCAGCCGCTGGGGAGAGGGGGTAACAGGCTCCTCTCCCTGACACTCTCTCTGCTGGTGGAGAGGGAACCGACTGTCTCCCCTTCCAATAATGCGCTCTGCCGCTGGGGAGTGAAACCGGTGGTCTCTCCTCCCTGTAATGTACTCTGCCGCTGGGGATCTGGGCCGACTGCCCAGCATCCTTGTAGGGTCGGTAGCGAGACCGCAGTCCCATCTCCACCTGCCATCTGTGGGTCTTCCTAGGACCAGTCTATGAGGTCCCTCAACATTTGAGAGTAGGAACCACCTGCATCTGCACCCGGTAACTCCGGCTGCTGCTGGGGATCTGGGCCAGCTTTCCAGCATCCCGGTGGGCCCGGTGGAGAGACCTCGGTCCTATCTCCACCTGCCTGTTGTGGTTCCTCACAGGACCAGTCTATGAGGACCCCTACTTCGGGTTCCTCTGGCCGCCTCTGGGGGAAATGGTTAACCTCCTCGAATGGAGCCTCTCTTTGGCTGCTATAACGCTCCTTCTGCTGAGCATACTCCATCTTTTCAGCCAGCCGAAATTCTCGGTCCAGCCTTGTGTTTCGCTCGGCCATGACCTGGTTCCAGATCACCCGGCGTGTCTCCATGGGTACATCATCCCCATACTGGGCCACTCGCTGCCTTACTTCGGCCAGCCAATTATCTCCAGAGCCAGAGCCTTCCATACTTGTCTGCTTCAAGTCGCTGGATCCCTCTGCTCCCAGGGGCGCTGTACGGATACTAGCGTTGCCCTCAATTTGCAATTCCACGAACGGTGTCTCCGAGCTGCTTTACCTCGCACTACAATATTTCAATGTGGATAGCGGGTCCACCAGTTGCTGGTACTTCTTTGGCGCAATGGACACGAACTTGATAGGTTATGGTTGGATGCTTTATTATTCATACAACGTAAGACAACGCGTTTCAGAGTAGTATAGCACTCCTTTTTCAAGTCTAAAAAGATGATTGGGTGAGATGAAGTGGGCTCAATTCATAAAACAGGAGACAGAATACAAAAATAGCATGCTTAAAGATTGCACGTTTTTAGAGCATAAAAGGCATAATAAATAAATAAATAATAGTTAATAAAAACCCAACATATAATGGTAGACGGTGTATAAGTCCTTAAAATATTCAGTCTCTAGACGGGCGCATTGTGAAAGGTGCTGACCGCACCATAAATGCCAACTCAGGCTCCGTAATATGTACATACATATAAAATTGGTTAAAGGATAACTGTCACATTTAGACCCTAATTTCAGTTTTCATATATGTAGTTACTAATATGATAATATTCCTGAATCAATAACTATTAGACTTACTTACCCCTTATTTAATAAGATTCAGCCCTTAGCAACCAGTCTGCATAAAACTGCAATTTCACTATTCTGTTAAGATGGCCGCCCTCAGCCCTGAGGCTAATCCATAGGACGCCTGCAGTGAAGTTAGTGAAGACCAGCTCTGTATAGGGGGGTCTTGCAGTGAAGTTAATTTGCGATATATATTGGACGGCACTCCTTATTCTTGTTGAGGAACGGTGCTCAGTGGTATTAAAATCCATACAATATAATATGAGAGACCACGGCACTCGTATTTGAGAAAAAGTTGCTTTTTTTATTAGTATAACATATGGTTTAGATCCATCTAGGGTAGTATTTTTTAGATAGGCAATATGGCCAACGTTTCGGTCCTATATCCGGACCTTGATCACGGCCTAAAGTAACAACAAATATGGCATATAAGTACAAAGTTCCCAACAATCCAGGGAGGGATCAATACATTTGTTACAGTATTATAAGTTTAGAGTATACGTCAAAAGTAAAATAATTATGTCAAAGGGTGATAGGGGTGAAGAGAGATCACAAAGAGTGGAAGCAATCCTAGAATGAGTACTATCAACTGGCGACAGCAATCAAAAAACAAATGTTCAAGATATTGCAAAATTGACAATGATCTTTGTAGCAATATATGGATATGCCAGGTGCAATGGAAGATTCAAATGGTGAAGACACATGGATGATAGAGCCTTGCTGGTGGAGGTATCCTATAATAGATAGCAAGTTATATGAGACACTACATACTAGTATCAATGTTAGATATCAGAAGTATATGCTTATAAGGTATATATGCCTGTTGTGGGCAGCCTAAAGGAAAATAACATATCATTAATAAATAACACTATCTTGGAGACCAGTATAGAGCATCTTATATAAATCTACATTGTTATATTATAATATTATAGCGGACATTACTAATGGTATGCTATTTACTTACTGGTGTTCTATTATATATGTGCTATTCTTTATTACTATAATGAATACCAGCTGAGTTGGCATACTACCTGTATCTTGGCTACATAGATCATTTAGTCTGTGGAAAAGAAAGAAATATAATTAGTATCAAATATAGGTGGAACACATCAAAAATCATCAATAATCAATAATCATCATCAATCCGTATTAATAGCCAGCGTAGTGTACAAAAGAATAGATATGTCTATATTACATTATATTGCGCCGAAATGTACTTTAGGTAGCACAGAAATCAAAGTCTCTGTTGAGGCCGTGTGGTGACAGGGTTTTAAGTTGTAGTATCCAGAAGGATTCACGTTCTTTGAGACGTTTTATCCGATCTCCTCCTCTTCGTGCTGGTGGTACGTATTCCAAGACTTGAAATTGTAGTTGAGAAATGTGGTGATTGGCAGAAATAAAGTGAGACGGTATAGGTAGTTCGGTTTTCCGGCAACGAATATCCGATTTGTGTTTTGATATGCGGTCACGGACGTTTTGGGTGGTTTCTCCAATATAGGCTAAGCCGCATGGACACTTTATTAAGTACACCACAAATGATGAGTTGCACGTGAAGAAGTCCCTGGCATAGTAGATTTTGCCCGAATGAGGATGCACAATTCTGTTGCCTTTCATAACATTAGTACACTGGGTGCAGTTCAAACAGGGAAAAGTGCCTGTTTTTTTGGGGGCTAGCGTAGTTTGTCTGCATTTAGGTGTTAATGGGCCTATGTCAGCATGTACCAGTTTGTCTCGGAGATTAGATGGTCTTTTGTAGCACATACGGATTGGGTGTCGGAATTCTGGTACTGTTGGGTATGATTGATGTAAAATGGACCAGTGTTTTTTAATTATAGTCTGGATTTTAGGAGCAAAAGAATGGTAAGTAAGGACTAGCGGGATACGAGGTATGAAGGGCAATCTATCTGTGGAAACTGGTTGTGAAGTAGCATGGCCTAGTTCCTGTTTTAGGCTCTATCATCCATGTGTCTTCACCATTTGAATCTTCCATTGCACCTGGCATATCCATATATTGCTACAAAGATCATTGTCAATTTTGCAATATCTTGAACATTTGTTTTTTGATTGCTGTCGCCAGTTGATAGTACTCATTCTAGGATTGCTTCCACTCTTTGTGATCTCTCTTCACCCCTATCACCCTTTGACATAATTATTTTACTTTTGACGTATACTCTAAACTTATAATACTGTAACAAATGTATTGATCCCTCCCTGGATTGTTGGGAACTTTGTACTTATATGCCATATTTGTTGTTACTTTAGGCCGTGATCAAGGTCCGGATATAGGACCGAAACGTTGGCCATATTGCCTATCTAAAAAATACTACCCTAGATGGATCTAAACCATATGTTATACTAATAAAAAAAAGCAACTTTTTCTCAAATACGAGTGCCGTGGTCTCTCATATTATATTGCAGTGAAGTTAGTGAAGACCAGCTCTGTATAGGGGGGTCCTGCAGTGAAGTTCCCAGGTCTGGCTGAAGCCTGTAGTCCTTCTACAAGCTCTCCTCTTATCAGATAAGGCTTTCATTTATACACTGAGCAGACAGCAGATATCCCTGAGGTCTACATTCTCCAGCACTGCTAAGGGAGTGTCTGCCAAGCACAGGCATGTGGAGAAGGTCACACACACAGCCCAGCACTGTTATCTCCTGTCAGGAAGAACCTGGCTTTTTATACATTCCCTTACAATGCTGACTCACTATCAGTTCCCAGTGCACGCAGCGTGCTCCGTCCTCTCATCTGGTAGACGGAAGGAGCATAGCAACCTGATTTTATCTCAGGTAACAATAGCCAATACTGGGGACTTTTAGGTGGTTTTTAGGGGTTATTTATTAAACAATCAGAAATTAAAACAGGGCCAACAAGGTAATATTAATCACCAGAATCCAATAGTAAAAAAAAATAAAATTTGACAGTTATACTTTAAATACCTGTGGGCCCTGGAGAGGATCACGGTTCCTGGACAGATGTTTTTTGAAAAAGATTCCACAGGGGATGTATTTCTGTAGGATGATTAAAATTGGATTATCGTCCCTGCGGAACGTTAAGTGCTGTGAAGGTTGTACGTTAGAAGACATATTTGGTCTATTTGGGACATATTTAGGGGAAGGTGCAGTATTGGCCGGACAGATTCTTTGGCTGTGGTTGTTTTATTGCTGTATTGAATGAATAAATAAATGAATAGATAAATAAGAGGAAAACATTGGAATAACTTTTCTGTTATGGACTCAGATTACGGCGGGATCTAGTTTATGCCGGGTGAATTGTATATGAAGCGGCGCGATATGCCAAGAAATATTTGCTGCACGTTATTTTTGTTCTTCAAAATGTTTGTAAGAATGAACATGATGTGCAGGGATGGAAGGGGGGTTATATATCAGGATTAACCCTTGGAGCTGGGTAGTATGTATTGTATAGAAATAAGGACTGTATGTGACCCATAAATAATATTATGGAGTAATATGGTGCCCAGAGGAACTAGAGCATGTAAATATAATAACAAGTGGAGAGAGTTGTATGAAAAATGACAGAAGTTGCGGTACCTCTATTCACAATAGTAAATCTCCTGGTGGCGTGTCTCCTCTCAGCACGAGAGCTGAGGAAAAAAGGCGCGCTGTGGAATAAAAGGGTGGTGCGTGGGAGGGTAAAGGGGAGATTGATGGATATCACCACTTTGTTGATTGGCTGATCATATGTGTAGTGCTGCTGCCGTGGCAGCGCTGACCTTCCAAAGAGAGCCGGACCGCACGGCAGCGCTGAAGGGATGGAGGGCGGGACCTGGTGTCAGAGCTCTGTCCTGCTGTCTTCACTAGTGGATGCGCGATCCTCTGTGCCGTTAACTTGTTGGTGAATACAGACTGAAATCTGTACCTGCCACAAGCTGGAAGGAGGGAACAGGGGGAGGAAATAAAAGTGGGGGGACCCTCCCCCTCCTCCCCCTGTTCCCTCCTTCCAGCTTGTGGCAGGTACAGATTTCAGTCTGTATTCACCAACAAGGTAAAGTCAATCACAAGAGCAGATACTGAGGATTACAACCGGTATACAGGACAGGAGAAGTGGTACTGTGCAGTGTATATATACAGAATAAGAGCAGATACTGAGGATTACACCCAGTATAAAGGACAGGAGAAGTGGTACTGTGCAGTGTATATATATACAGAATAAGAGCAGATACTGAGGATTACACCCAGTATACAGGACAGGAGAAGTGGTACTGTGCAGTGTATATATACAGAATAAGAGCAGATACTGAGGATTACACCCAGTATACAGGACAGGAGAAGTGGTACTGTGCAGTGTATATATATACAGAATAAGAGCAGATACTGAGGATTACACCCGGTATACAGGACAGGAGAAGTGGTACTGTGCAGTGTATATATATACAGAATAAGAGCAGATACTGAGGATTACACCCAGTATACAGGACAGGAGAAGTGGTACTGTGCAGTGTATATATATACAGAATAAGAGCAGATACTGAGGATTACACCCAGTATACAGGACAGGAGAAGTGGTACTGTGCAGTGTATATATACAGAATAAGAGCAGATACTGAGGATTACACCCAGTATACAGGACAGGAGAAGTGGTACTGTGCAGTGTATATATATACAGAATAAGAGCAGATACTGAGGATTACACCCAGTATACAGGACAGGAGAAGTGGTACTGTGCAGTGTATATATATACAGAATAAGAGCAGATACTGAGGATTACACCCAGTATACAGGACAGGAGAAGTGGTACTGTGCAGTGTATATATATACAGAATAAGAGCAGATACTGAGGATTACACCCAGTATACAGGACAGGAGAAGTGGTACTGTGCAGTGTATATATATACAGAATAAGAGCAGATACTGAGGATTACACCCAGTATACAGGACAGGAGAAGTGGTACTGTGCAGTGTATATATATACAGAATAAGAGCAGATACTGAGGATTACACCCAGTATACAGGACAGGAGAAGTGGTACTGTGCAGTGTATATATACAGAATAAGAGCAGATACTGAGGATTACACCCAGTATACAGGACAGGAGAAGTGGTACTGTGCAGTGTATATATATACAGAATAAGAGCAGATACTGAGGATTACACCCAGTATACAGGACAGGAGAAGTGGTACTGTGCAGTGTATATATATACAGAATAAGAGCAGATACTGAGGATTACACCCAGTATACAGGACAGGAGAAGTGGTACTGTGCAGTGTATATATACAGAATAAGAGCAGATACTGAGGATTACACCCAGTATACAGGACAGGAGAAGTGGTACTGTGCAGTGTATATATATACAGAATAAGAGCAGATACTGAGGATTACACCCGGTATACAGGACAGGAGAAGTGGTACTGTGCAGTGTATATATATACAGAATAAGAGCAGATACTGAGGATTACACCCAGTATACAGGACAGGAGAAGTGGTACTGTGCAGTGTATATATATACAGAATAAGAGCAGATACTGAGGATTACACCCAGTATACAGGACAGGAGAAGTGGTACTGTGCAGTGTATATATATACAGAATAAGAGCAGATACTGAGGATTACACCCAGTATACAGGACAGGAGAAGTGGTACTGTGCAGTGTATATATATACAGAATAAGAGCAGATACTGAGGATTACACCCAGTATACAGGACAGGAGAAGTGGTACTGTGCAGTGTATATATATACAGAATAAGAGCAGATACTGAGGATTACACCCAGTATACAGGACAGGAGAAGTGGTACTGTGCAGTGTATATATATATACAGAATAAGAGCAGATACTGAGGATTACACCCAGTATACAGGACAGGAGAAGTGGTACTGTGCAGTGTATATATACAGAATAAGAGCAGATACTGAGGATTACACCCAGTATACAGGACAGGAGAAGTGGTACTGTGCAGTGTATATATATACAGAATAAGAGCAGATACTGAGGATTACACCCAGTATACAGGACAGGAGAAGTGGTACTGTGCAGTGTATATATATACAGAATAAGAGCAGATACTGAGGATTACACCCGGTATACAGGACAGGAGAAGTGGTACTGTGCAGTGTATATATATACAGAATAAGAGCAGATACTGAGGATTACACCCAGTATACAGGACAGGAGAAGTGGTACTGTGCAGTGTATATATATACAGAATAAGAGCAGATACTGAGGATTACACCCAGTATACAGGACAGGAGAAGTGGTACTGTGCAGTGTATATATACAGAATAAGAGCAGATACTGAGGATTACACCCAGTATACAGGACAGGAGAAGTGGTACTGTGCAGTGTATATATATACAGAATAAGAGCAGATACTGAGGATTACACCCAGTATACAGGACAGGAGAAGTGGTACTGTGCAGTGTATATATATACAGAATAAGAGCAGATACTGAGGATTACACCCAGTATACAGGACAGGAGAAGTGGTACTGTGCAGTGTATATATATACAGAATAAGAGCAGATACTGAGGATTACACCCAGTATACAGGACAGGAGAAGTGGTACTGTGCAGTGTATATATATACAGAATAAGAGCAGATACTGAGGATTACACCCAGTATACAGGACAGGAGAAGTGGTACTGTGCAGTGTATATATATACAGAATAAGAGCAGATACTGAGGATTACACCCAGTATACAGGACAGGAGAAGTGGTACTGTGCAGTGTATATATATACAGAATAAGAGCAGATACTGAGGAACTCTTTATTAATTTTATACAAAAATACAAAAACTTTGCCATAAAAATTTCCAAACAAGATATAAAACAAGGAATAAAGTATATACACTCACCCTACTGGCCCAGCTACATGCAGACTCTCATTCATACCTACTACAAAAGAGAAAATGAAACCTAGCCGAACCTAGACATCCGATCCGGCTGAACCCCGACTATATACAAATTTATACAAATAGTTTTTAACAGAAAATAAATGACAACTTGTCACAATAAATAATAATAAACACAAATTAAATAATCATAATATAACAATACATTTTTTTTTCAATTTAATTTTATTTATTTTTTATTTATTTTTTTTATATATATATATTTTTTTTTAAACACACACATATTATAAGAAATTACAAACCTATACTACCCCTACCAATCTATCTATCCCATCACCTTCACCCAGGGCCAACCTCCGCCTCTTGTCCCTCCATGAGGCCAGCCCTTCCTCCACCACCCACACCCAGCCCCTCGCCTCATGTCCTCCTATGTCCGCATAGTCCAGGGCTGGATGCAGGCCTCCCCACACAAAAATATGAACCCCCCCACCCCATCCCACCCAACCTAACTACACCCACTTACCCTATCATACAATATATACAACTTATACAAACAAACATAAATCTATACAAACCAATATCAAAATCCACCCGAAGGCCCAAGTTCAGTCATTTGCAAACCTTTCTTCAAAAACTCATCTTAAATACAAAACAAAAACCTAGTGTGAAAGCCTCAGCCCAACACCAGGAAAAGTGCTACTGAGGCTAAGGCACATCGAAGGTGAAGCCTCTCCAGAGGTAAGAGACCCCATCCGTACCCACCCTTTCGCACTCGAGAGAGCGAACCTTCACCAGGTCACCGAGAATGTTCCTACACACCTCTTCCACAGGGAGGACTTTCTGCTGGGTTGAAACTAAACACCGTGCGCTCCATGTGAAGTACCTGACCACTATGCTAACTATAAAAGCTGTGCATGGGTCCCTTCTTCCCAAACCTTTGAATGCTCCATAAGCCCACTCCGCATAGGAGAGGTTGGCTAGCCTAGGCCAGCCAATGGATGCACCCACCCGTTTGTATACCTCTGTATTAAAGGGACACTGAAGCAGGAAGTGCTCCATACTTTCCAGTATGTCGCCACACTCCTCCCGGGGACAACCCCTTTCATCAGAGTTCCTATACCTCAAGTTGCCCCTTACATACAGCTTCCCGTGAAAGCAGCGCCAAGCCAAGTCCCAAAACTTCAAGGGGATCCTTGCCGAATTTAACAACTGTAACCCCTTGTCTAGATCCCGGCTTGGGCAATCCTTAAGGGCCAGGGGCTTTTGGAAGTGGGTCAACAAGACCCTCTCGTCAAGGGATCTCCTTGACTGGGTCCTGATCTCCCTCACTCCCAAACCCCACCGGCGGATCACCTTCAGAATCGGGTGACATAAGCCGGAAGATATCCATGAGGTGTACGCAAATCCTTCACTTGCCCTCCTGTCTCCCACTCCTGGAAGAAAGGCCGAAACCAACCCCTGCAAGAGACTACCCACGGAGGAGCCCTCTCTTCCAGAGGTTTGCCAGGTTGATCTTAACAAAGGTGTTCACAA
>JAKVIS010003438.1:0-17339 GCA_033119425.1 Bufotes viridis
GTCCGTGTCCCCCATTTGAATAGAGAAATGGTTAAACATACCCACCAACACTTTGAGACTAACGAAAAAGCAGAGTACAGTGTGCTCATCTATCTCCGGCAGTCCTATGAATATCCATTGACTAGAATGGTATTGAACATGCTTGACCTTGCTAACTTCAAACAGGGCATAAGGGAACCTTGCTATTGTGATGGGTGGGGGTTCCAGCAATTAGCCCTCATGATCTCAACAGTTGGGAGAGATGTTACTAGAAAGACAATTAAAGCATATAATTCATTAGTACATCACTCATTGATTGGCCTTGCTTCTCCTTGTGAGTTGTTCTGATTTACTATTGCCAATGCCTCAGACTGGTATTCTATGTTACAGTGGTGCAAGAAAGGCCATTGGATGTTGAATACATTGTAATCTGAGGCCATTGTAACTTTTTTAATGTATTGTATTTAGAGTCCCAATCTTACAATGTATTATGGAGTCTTAATGTAACCAGTGGCGGATTAACATAGGGGCGTTCGGGTCGGCAGCCCCGGGCCCGGCATCACTGGGGGGCCCAATGCCGACCTGAGCGCCCACATACTGCGGCGGGGCACAGGAGCGCATAGTTCCCTGCCCCGCCGCCGATCAACACCATAGGCTTCAGGCCTTGTAGGCCTGAGGCCTATGTGGTAGTATATTCCCGGTGCAGGCGTGCGTGATGACATCATCACGTGCCTGCGCCAGGACGCAGGACACTGAGGTTTGCGCGCCTGCGGCCTGCCTCACCATCCCGAACCCAGGTAAGTATTAGCTTTTAGTTTTTTTTTCTGTGTGTGCCTTTGGGGCCAGGAGGAGGACATGGGGGCAGTGTGGGGGCAAATATTTTCATGGGAGGGCATTGTGGAGGCGAATTACTTTATGGGAGCAGTGTGGAGGAAATTACTATATGGGGCAGTGTGGGGAAATTACTGTATGGTGGCAGTGTGGGGAAATTACTATATGGGGGCAGTGTGGGGAAAGTACTGTATGGTGGCAGTGTGGGGGAAATTACTATATGGGGGCAGTGTGGGAGAAATTACTGTATGGGGGCAGTGTGGGGGAAAGTACTGTCTGGCGGCAGTGTGGGGAAAGTACTGTCTGGCGGCAGTGTGGGGGAAAGTACTGTATGGCGGCAGTGTGGGGAAATTACTGTATGGGGGCAGTGTGGGAAAATTACTATATGGGGGGCAGTGTGAGGGAAATTACTATATGGGGCAGTGTGGGGAAAGTACTGTATGGCAGCAGTGTGGGGAAAGTACTGTTTGGCGGCAGTGTGGGGGAAAGTACTGTATGGCGGCAGTGTGGGGAAATTACTGTATGGGGGCAGTGTGGGGGAAATTACTGTATGGGGGCAGTGTGGGGAAATTACTGTATGGCGGCAGTGTGGGGAAATTACTGTATAGGGGCAGTGTGGGGAAATTACTATATGGGGCAGTGTGGGGAAATTACTATATGGGGCATTGTGGGGAAATTACTGTATGGGGGCAGTGTGGGGAAATTACTATATGGCGGCCGTGTGGGGAAATTACTGTATGGGGGCAGTGTGGGGAAATTACTGCACGGGGGCAGTGTAGGGAAATTACTGTATGGGGGCAGTGTGGGGGAAATTACTGTATGGGGCAGTGTGGAAATTGCTATATGGGGGCAGTGTGGGAAATTACTATATGGGGCAGTGTGGGGGAAATTACTGTATGGGGGCAGTGTGGGGGAAATTACTATATGGCGGCCGTGTGGGGGAAATTACTGTATGGGGGCAGTGTGGGGGAAATTACTGTACGGGGGCAGTGTAGGGGAAATTACTGTATGGGGGCAGTGTGGGGGGAAATACTGTATGGGGCAGTGTGGGGAAATTACTATATGGGGCAGTGTGGGGAAATTGCTATATGGGGGTAGTGTGGGGAAATTACTATATGGGGGCAGTGTGGGGGTGTTGCTATTAGGGGACATTATTTTTGGGGACACTATAAAGGCATTATTACCTGGAGCACAATATAGGGTGTTGTTATTATTGCTGGGGGCACTCTAGGGGACATTAAAACTGCTGTAGACACTATAGGGACCTTTCAGGATAATTTATCAAACTGTTGTAGTAGAACTGGCTTAGTTGTCCATAGAAACAGATCCCACCTTTCATTTTTGACATCTCCTCTGAAAAATGAAAGGTGGAATCTGATTGGTTGCTATGGGCAGCTAAGCCAGTTCTACTACAGCAGTTTGATAAATGACCCTAATTATGAGAAACCTAACATGTCTGTGTAACAAACCCTGTAGAGATGAGATGCGGCTGAAAGAATTTGTCATGGCGGTCTGGGTCAGATGGAGAAGAAGAGGAAAGAGAAGTTCCACATGACAGGAGATATCCCTGGATGTAAGAGGTATGTGGTGCTGTATTCTCACTGCTGTGACCTACATCTCATATTCTCCTCCTAAGTCTTTTTTATTATAATCATATTGGAATTTGTCACCTGCAGTCCTATGTAACAGCCCAGATAACAGTGATAACTTTCTGTGTGCAGATAATGTAGTAGATGTTCCCTATGTAACACCCCACATAACACAGTGAACTATTGTGTTATGTGGGGTGTTACATAGGACTGCAGGTAACATCTATAACATCTGTACTCAGAGTTATGAGATGGTGTGGCTCCGACTCCTGGCACCCCTGCCAATCCGCTGTGTCCCAGTGAGCGCCGCAGCCTCTTTGCTCAGCGCTGTCCATTTGATAGCACTGCGCTTGGTATTGCAGCTCAGCCCCAATCACTCAGATGAGACAGAGCTGCGCCTGCAGCTAGGCCATGTGAACAATGAATGTGATGTCCTATGGCATAGGAAGAGACTGTAGCGCTCACGAAGCACCGCAGCCTCTTCATACAGAAAACATAAACTTAAAATGGAGGGAGGGGCCCGAGTTGGGTAGACAGCCCCGGGCCTATCATGCACTTAATCCGCCCCTGAATGTAACACCTGTAGTTAGGGACAGACACGGACAGTGAGCTCTAACTTAGAACTCAGCCCACTTTCTCTACCTACTTGCAGTGCAAGCTCTAGGTATCAAGACCACAATAGTCCCTACGCACCTAAGGTGCAGAGACAGACAAACACCTAGAGACAAATTACACAAAGACAGAGTTGTGTATTTGTGACAACTAGAAGGACAAAAACGAGAGACAGACAGAGGTCAAAAGACGAGCCAAGCAAT
This sequence comes from Bufotes viridis, assembly GCA_033119425.1. NCBI lineage: Eukaryota > Metazoa > Chordata > Amphibia > Anura > Bufonidae > Bufotes > Bufotes viridis. Next base: position 3,215 of record JAKVIS010003438.1, read on the forward strand.
GTAAATCCGCACCGGAACAAGAATCAGGAACCTAGCTAGTGGGCTCAAACAAGACTATCACTGGTACTGGTGTATGGCCAGGAAGGGGTTTAAATAGAGCACCGAGTTCCTGGATCAGCACCGGATAGGTGCTCCATTAGTCACAAACACTAGCACGCAGGAATAGAGCAGCTGAGCAATCAACCCACTGCTAGTCTCCCCCAACACACGCCTGCTGCAGGAAGAAACAGAGCATTGCATCCTGTTGCTATAGATGCTGTTGCGTCACCAGAGGGCGTGGCTCAGCATCTCCTAAATGTCTTTAGACTTAATGTTGTGGCCCAATAAACTGTAAACCTGCACCTACCTTTCACCTGAGGTGCAGTTTCAGAATCCCATTGGCTGCCTGTCCATAGTAAAGAGCTTTACTGTTTACTGGAACATATTATAAGGGGACATTTTTTGCACTGGCACACATTATAAGGTTATTTTTTTAGGCACTGCATGCCAATAATTAATGAAGTGGGCACTATGTGTATTGTATTAGCATTTTCTGGTGTACTGTTCCCACAGTATAGTATTGGGGAGCACAGCTGGCACAGTATTGGGGGTGGCAAGACGGGATGTTCAGAAGGTGGGACGATAATGGAAAAGTAGGAAACTAAGATGTCTGTTTGTTAAACTCTGCAGAGACGTAATGCGGCTGAAAGAAATCATCATGGTGGTCTGAAAGGAGAAGACCAGGAAAGAGAACATCTACATCAAAGGAGACATCACTGGATGTATGAATTTTGTGGTGCTGGATTACCCTGTATGTTTTGTAGTCCTGCTTGTAATGTTAGGAGGGAAGAGGTTAGGTTGAGAATTTTGCATAGTGATAGAGTGTGGCTGTTTAAATTTTTATCTCAGGCAGCAGAAATACTAGGTGCATCCCTGGATAGGTGGGCTCCTACATATGGGACCTACGCCGATCATGAGAATGGGGCCCCATATCCCTTGAAGCCCTGGAAATGAATGTAATGAGTACAGCGCTCGGCTATCTCCGGAGCCCTAATAGAAATAAATGGAGCAGCTGATTGCATGTGCTTTCCGCACTTGTATGTCTATTCCGCAAAAGGATATAAGATGTCCTATACTTGGCTGCAAAATGTGGTTCACTGACACTTTGAAGTCAATTGGTCAGCAAAGAAAACGGATGCAACCCAGATGTTCTGTATTTTGCGGGTCCATGTTTTGCGCACTGCAAAATACAAATACATATGGTCATGTAAATGTACCGTTAGGTCAGACACACACGAGCGAGTTCAATATGATAAACTCTGCTGCGTGTGCCAGTGTGAGGTCCTCTTCTGACCTCCGCTCCTCTGATAGGATCACACAGCATTATCATGATTTGTAAGGCTATGTGACCCTGAGAGTCCTGAAATCTCCTGCCGTGGCTGGCTGCAAGTGAGGATGAATTAGCAAGATAAGAAAACCCCTTTAAGACCAGACATACACACACAAGAGAGTACAATGTGATAAACTTGCATAGTGTGTCAATGTGAGGTCCTGTTCTGCTCTCCACTCCTCTGACAGGATTGCACAGCATTTATTGTATTAAATTGACAACATTATGTCTCCAATACAGGTAACGGCAGATTTGGATATTGTAAGTTCAGCCACGTGGGACGCCACATTCGGCCCAATATACAACTGCCTAAGTCACATTTAACCTAAGCATATATAAGGTTATTTATTTATATACAATTGCTGTGGGAAACAAACAAATATTACTCTGGTTCATATCATTAAAGTTAGTCGATATGATTTGAACTTTGTCACATCTCATTAACCCTTGCAACTACTAGGGATTATTCTATTACCATCAGTGGCCATCAGTATATCATAACGCACTACATATGCAGCTGGCAACATCAATAGATGTACTGATGACCACAAGAAGATACTGATGACCACAAGAAGATACTAGTTGTTACATCAAACTCCACGTGAATGAGATGATGATCATATAAACACGGCAGGAGGCTGCTTTTGTTTATAAAGAAACTGTTCTTTGTATGAATGTCTTTATGCGCTATTTATGCTTTTTTGGCTACATGCATATGACAGTTGCGTGTTTTGCGGTCCGCAAATTGCGGATCCGCAAAACACGGATGGAGTCCGTGTGCGTTCTGCAATTTGTAGAATGGACCGGGCGGCCCATTATAGAGATGCCGATTCTTGTCCGCAAAACGGACAAGAATAGGACATGTTATATTTTATTTGCAGGGCTACGGAACGGAGCAATGGATGCAGACAGCACACTGAGTGCTGTCCGCATCTTTTGGGGCCCCATTGAAGTGAATGGGTGTGGCTCGGATGCGGACCAGAACAACGGTCATGTGCATAAAGCCTTTAGGAAAGATAAACCTCCTATAATTTGACAAAAATGATCAATTGGACATCTATAGGAACCGTTCTTTCACCTTCAGAGATATTTACATTAATGTCCATGTAAATATGCCAATTTTTGGACCATGCAATGTGGATTAATCTCTGTGGCATGTACAGACCATGCAATGTGGATTAATCTCTGTGGCATGGACAGACCATGCAATGTGGATTCATCTCTGTGGCATGTACAGACCATGCAATGTGGATTCATCTCTGTGGCATGTACAGGTCCATGCAATGTGGATTAATCTCTGTGGCATGTACAGACCATGCAATGTGGGTTATTCTCTGTGGCATGTACAGACCCATGCAATGTGGATTGTTCCCTGTGGCATGTACAGGCCACGTTATGTGAATTGTTGTCTGCAGAAAGCACAGGCCACACAATGTAAATTGTTCTCTGCAGAAAGTTCTTTCCTTTTAAACCAGCTCAGCCCCCCTAGCTTAAACACCCTTAATGACCAGGCCACTTTTTACAATTCCGCACTACACTACTTTCACTGTTTATTGCTCCGTCATGCAACTTACCACCCAAATGAATTTTACTTCCTTTTCTTCTCACTAATAGAGCTTTCATTTGGTGGTATTTCATTGCTGCTGACAATTTTACATTTTTTGCTATTAAACAAAAATGACCGAAATTTTTGCAAAAAAATGACATTTTCCACTTTCTGTTGTAAATTTTTTTTAAAAAAAAACTACATTTCTATATAAATTTTTCTATAAATTTATTGTTCTACATGTCTTTGATAAAAAAAAATCCAATAAGTGTATATTTATTGGTTTGGGTAAAAGTTATAGCGTTTACAAACTATGGTGCAAAAAAGTGAATTTCGGCATTTTGAAGCAGCTCTGACTTTCTGAGCACCTGTCATGTTTCTTCATGTGCTAGAATGCCAGGATAGTATAAATACCCCCCAAATGACACCATTTTAGAAAGAAGACACCCCAATGTATTCGCGGAGGGGCATGGTGAGTTCATGTATAATTTCATTTTTTTTCACAAGTTAGCGGAAAATGACACTTTCTGAGGAAAAAAATAATAATAAAGTTTCCATTTCTGCTAACTTCTGGCAAAAAAAAAAAAAATCTCCCACGGACTCACTATGCCCCTCAGTGAATACCTTGGGGTGTCTACTTTCCGAAATGGGGTCATTTATGGGGTGTGTTTACTGTTCTGGCATTTTTGGCAGGGCTAAATTGTAAACAGCCATGTAAAATGTAAAGGTACTCGTTGGAATTTGGGCCCCTTTGCGCACCAAGGCTGCAAAAAAGTGTCACTCGTGGTATCGCCGTACTCAGGAGAAGTAGGGCAATGTGTTTTGGGGTGTATTTTTACATATACCCATGCTGGGTGAGAGAAATATCTCTGTAAATTGTCAACTTTGTATAAAAAAAATTAAAAAGTTGTCATTTACAGAAATATTTCTCTCACCCAGCATGGGTATAAGGAGAAGTAGAGCAATGTGTTTTGGGGTGTATTTTTACATATACCCATGCTGGGTGAGAGAAATATTTCTGTAAATGACAACTTTTAATTTTTTTTATACAAAGTTGACAATTTACAGAGATATTTCTCTCACCCAGCATGGGTATATGTAAAAATACACCCCAAAACACATTGCTCTACTTCTCCTGTGTACGGCGATACCACGTGTGCCACTTTTTTTGCATCCAAGATGCGCAAAGGGGCCCTAAATCCAATGAGTACCTTTAGGATTTCACAAGGCATTTTTGCGCATTTGGATTCCAGACTTCTTCTCACGCTTTAGGGGCCCCTAAAATGCCAGGACAGTATAAATACCCCACATGTGACCCCATTTTAGAAAGAAGACACCCCAAGGTATTCCGTGAGGGGTATGGTGAGTTCATGTAAAATTTTATTTTTTGGCACAAGTTAGTGGAATATGAGACTTTGTAAAAAAAAAAAAAAAAAAAACAATTTCAGCTAAGTTGTGCAAAAAAAAATAAAAAATTTCTGTGAACTCGCCATGCCCCTCACGGAATACCTTGGGGTGTCTTCTTTCCAAAATGGGGTCACTTGTGGGGTATTTATACTGCCCTGGCATTTTAGGGGCCCTAAAGCGTGAGAAGAAATCTGGAATCTAAATGCGCAAAAATTACCTAAAAGGTACTCTTTGGACTTTACGCCCCTTTGCGCACCTAGGCTGCAAAAAAGTGTCACATGTGGTATCGCCGTACTCAGAAGAAGTAGGGCAATGTGTTTTGGGGTGTATTTTTACATATACCCATGTTGGGTGAGAGAAATATCTCTGTAAATTGACAACTTTGTATAAAAAAAATTTAACAAGTTGTCGTTTACAGCGATATTTCTCACACAAAGTATGGGTATATATAAAAATACACCCCAAAACACATTGCTCTACTTCTCCTGAGTACAGCGATACCACATGTGTGCCACTTTTTTGCAGCCAAGATGCATAAAGGGGCCCTAATTCAATGAGTAACTTTAGGATTTCACAGGGCATTTTTACGTATTTGGATTCTCACGCTTTAGGGCCCCTAAAATGCCGGGGCAGTATAATTACCCCACAAGTGACCCCATTTTGGAAAGAAGACACCCCAAGGTATTCCGTGAGGGGCATGGCGAGTTCACAGAATCTTTTTTATTTTGGCACAAGTTAGCGAAAATTTTTATTTTTTTACAAAGTCTCATATTCCACTAACTTGTGACAAAAAATAAAATTTTACATGAACTCACCATGCCCCTCACGGAATACCTTGGGGTGTCTTCTTTCCAAAATGGGGTCACATGTGAGGTGTTTGTAGTGCCCTGGCATTTGAGGGTCTCCGCAATCATTACACGTATGGCCAGCATTAGGAGTTTCTGCGATTCTCCTTATATTGAGCATACGGGTAATGAGATTTTTTTTTTCCGTTCAGCCTTTGGGCTGAAAAAAAATAAAAATAAAATGAACGGCACAGATTTCTTCATTTGCATCAATCAATGTGGATGAAAAAACTCTGCCAAAATCAGTGACTGCGGTGCGGTGGGCGCTAACTACCTAACTAAGTGGCGGTGATAAGGGACCCTTATGCCCCATTCACACGTCCGCAATTCTGTTTGAGGAACGGAATTGCGGACCCATTCATTTCTATGGGGACAGACTTTGTCCCGCTCGGATCCGGAATTGCGGATCCGCACTTCCGTTCCGTAAAAATATAGAACATGTCCAATTCTTGTCCGCAATTGCGGACAAGAAAAGGCATTTTCTATATAGTTCTGGCAATGTGCGGATATGCAAAATGCGGAAAGCACATTGCCAGGGTCCGTGTTTTACAGATCCGCAAAACACATATGGACGTCTGAATGGAGCCAGACAGGGGGGTGATCAGGGAGTCTATATGGGGTGATCAGGGGTTAATAAGTGACAGGGGGGGAGGGGTTGTAGTGTGGTGCTTGGTGCTACTTTACATAGCTATCTGGTCCTCTGGTGGTCGATCCCAGCAAATGGGACCACCAGAGGACCTGGTAGCAGGTATATCAGACGCTCTTTGATGCGATGTATTTCACATCTACAGCCTGCAAGCGATTGATCATCGCTGGCAGGCTGCAGTATAACTTCCGATCTTTCAGCACGCGTTCACAGCAAATCTCGCCCCTCGCGAGATGACGCGCCCGCGCGTCAAGGAGGAACAGAAGGACCTTCGAGATCACGCGTATCTGTGTGCGGCGGTGGTTAAAGTTGCTATTTACAACCAGCATTGTTCTGCCTGAGGACGAAGAGGAAAGAGAAAATGTTTGTTACCTGTAATTTTGTTTTCCATGAGTCTGAAGGCAGCACAATTGGTCCCCCACCCATCAAATTATTTAGCAGTTTCTCATCTCTAGTAATTAGACGTGTGAGCAGTGAGAAAGGATTCATATAGCACCAGCAATTACTTATGCTGACTCTTAGTTTATCATTGTATGTGGGCTGGTCCTAGGGTGAAGACTAGTTCTATGTCCCATATCCCGTTCTATGCTTCCGTTGAGAAAACCAAAATTACAGGTCAGACACATTTTCACTATACTTATGAATCTCATTGATTGTGTTTAATGTCTAGTTTTATACAGTGAAACCTTTATTTCGTTTTGGTTATGGATAAGGAGCAATGTGAATGACTCATAGGCACTTATTTACTTACCTCTACAGAATGCACTAGCTTTAGCTTTCATTTAATGCGAGAAATCATTTTCTTGTTTGTGCCTGTAAATAAGCTGAATATCAGCATATAATGGAGCAGGAAGAGACCCAACCAGAAGTTATCCTGTGCACTGAGAGGAAGGAAACGGGCTGTAGAGGGAGGTTTACCACACCAATCACTGGGGTGGGTTCATAAAAAATCAAAAGTGATAAAGGGGATAATCTATCTTTCAAGTGTAAAGTTCACCAAATATTTATTCTGCTTAATTGCAGTGACATTAATATATAGAGGAAACAGAAAACAGTAATACGATTTATTGACTCCGTCAGAGTAAAAAAGTAGATAACATAGGGAAAATACCTTGCGTAAAACTGAGCTAAAACTACTCAGGACATGTGAGTAATAACTCTTTTGGGGTTTATGATTTTTTAAAGAAATGTGGTTTTGAGTTACAACTGAATTACAAGGTACTCAGTCCTGACCTGATAAAAGGCAGCACTAACCATTTTCACTCATTTAAGAGTCACGCTGTAAACTGGTAAAATGGTTTCATATCAGACCTCACTGCTGCAAGCAAAGATCAAATGACTATAAAATACTCTGTGCCTTTGTAAAATAGAGATGATAAAAAATGCAACATTATATTATAGGTAATTACCGCACTGAATTTGCTTCGGCGTTAGATATTAGATATTGTGACACAGTGAGAGGTTTGGTGGTAAAAAACAGGTATTTTCCTCTCAGCCTGTGCTGCTGGGTTGATTGCAGCCAGGTGAGGGCAAATACTGGACCGGATTGTAGGTGCCGGTCCGGGTTTTTTTGGGTTAATACCTAGCTGCCTTTAAAAGACAGCTGGGTTTATGCCAGTGTTCCTCAATTCCAGTCCTCAGGGCCCACCTGCGGGTCATGTTTTCAGGATTTCCTTAGTATTTAGCAGGTGATATAATTAGTGTCAGTGCATCAGGACTCACCTCAGGTACTCATTCTGTGGGATATTCTCAAATCATGACCTGTAGGTGGGCCCTGAGGACTGGAGTTGAGAAACACTGGTTTATGCAAAGCTCTCTCTCTGTGTTTGGGATCTGTGCCCTGTGCTGGGCTGAAAAGCTGAGACCTGTGTGTCAGGAGAACAGGCCATGTAAAGACGGTCAGTGGACTTTTTGTGTTGCCGAGCATTCAGCCAGGTGTGAACTGACACCTAGGATTTGAGGTGATTTAACCTGAAAACTGCTGGTGTTTCGTGGAGCTCTCAGGGCTGGAAGCAAGAGCTTGCAAAGAGGCGTGCAGTCTGCCTGGAAGCCTGAGGTTGGACTTTCCTGCGGATGGGCTGACAGCCGGGTGTGAACACGTACCTAAACCACACAGGTGAATTTGATTCAGTCTTGGACTTTTGTTTTGCCTCAAGTTTTTGCTGTGTGTGTGAAGTAACACTAAGTGACTGTTTTGAGTTTTGTTTGTGCAAGTGTGAAATAAAACACTGTTTGCTGCACTACCTGGACTCACTTTGCCTCTATACTGCACCCGCACCGCTGTCTACCAGAGCAACTCCCCACATTTGGTGTCGGATGCGGGCAATTGCAGTGAGGCTGGCGGGAAGCCAAAACTTTTTGTAGCATTTTTTTTTTTTGGGCACTGTTGTATGTCCTGGATTAAGCCTGCCAAGCTGCAACCACCAACACAGGACAAGATGGAGGAGATGATAAAGCAGCTTGTCCAGGCCAACTTAAACCAACAAAAGGCCATCGCACAACAGCAAAAGAGACATGAAGAAGCCTTACTTGTCCAACAGCAGGCCATCGCACAACAGCAAAAAAGACATGAAGAGGCCGTCGCACAACTGCTAGAGGCTAATCAGCGACAGCAGGACACGAACCAGCGGCTGCTGCAACACGTAATGGTGCTAGAAAAGTCAGGGATGCCTCAGGGAGTGCACGATGCCCGGAAAGCAGTCCGCACGGCCGTTCCCAAGATGACACCGACAGATGATGTTGAAACCTACTTGGCGATGTTTGAAAAGGTGGCCGTGAGAGAGAGACTACCCCGAGACCAGTGGGCAGAGGTCATCGCTCCGTTTCTGGCGTCAGGACCCCAACAGGTTTACTTTGATTTACCGGACGACCAAGCAGCAGACTACTCTGTGGTTAAGGGTGAGATCCTGGCGAGACTGGGGGTGAATGTGTTGGTCAGGGCCCAGCGGGTACATCAGTGGGAGTTTAACCCAGCTGAGCCAGCACGACCCCAGTATTACAATTTGCTAAAACTCTTACAAAAATGGCTACCGCCTACGTCAGGCGGAGACTAAGTTGGAGACTAAGTACGTCACTTAGTCCCACTGCTATGCTGGACCGTATTGTAGCTGACAAATTCTGGAGGGCATTGCCACTACCCCTCCAGCGCTGGGTTGGCCAGACATCTCCTACTAGTGCCCTGGAGATGGTGGACCTGGTCGAACGTTATGGGGCTACTGAGGAACTTAAGGGGGGGACTCTGGGGAAGGGAGTAATAAAACCCAGAAAATCCCCTCCCCAGACCCTGCGGCCTGAGCTGAGAAAGACCGCACGGGATGTGCCCTTTGGGGATCAGGACTCTATAATCTGCTGGCGGTGCCAGGAGCCTGGCCATGTACGGGCCAACTGTCCCCTCCTGGGTGAGCCCATGGATGTAAACTTTGGGTATCGACAGTCATTGTATGCCAGAAGGGTCGATGTGTCAGAGGTTAACCATGATGAACATTTGTGTCGGGTGGAGGTGGGAGACACTCCAGTGGCAGCTCTGCTGGATTCGGGGAGTCAGGTGACCCAGATGAGGGCTTCCCTGGTGCGACCCACAGAGTTTACAGGCCGGAGAGTCTGGGTTTTCAGCATTCATGGAGATTTAAAAGAATACCCCACTGCTCTGTTGTCTGTAAGCACGTGTGTCGGCAGGCAGGTCCATGAGGTGGCTGTAACAACGAGTATGCCCTATGATGTGATAATAGGAAGAGACTTTCCATTGTTCCCAGCCCTGTGGCCGGCCATTGTACGTACAGTTCCCAGACAGGTAGGAAAACTTCCAGTAGTGAGGCCTAGCCCAGGTGAGGTGTTAGAACCCCAGAAACCCAAGGCAGAGGGACCCACAGTAGGTCCGCTGGGTGAGGGGAAGACAGTCCCCCTTAGTAGGATAGGTAGAAAACATAGGAAGGTGGCTCAGCCAGGCCAAAGCCGGACCTGCAATCGAGTGTCTGGGGTCCGTAGCCAAAGAGACCCGGTTTTGGTTGTTGGGCCACCTGTGGACAGTAAGGACAGCGCTAGGGGGAAGGGGACCTATAAAATAGCACAGAAAGTTGGAGACCCAAATTACAAGGTACACCAGCCAGGACTGCAAAAGCCGGAGCCGGTCTACCATGTAAATTTACGGAAACCTTGGAAGGTTAGAGAGACTTGTATTGAGAACAACCCGCGGCCGGTTTATCTAGGGAAAGAGATTCTGGTCCCTCTGTCTGCTAACAGGGAAGCGGCTGCCACAGATAAAATTACTAGCAGCCTTTCCACTGAACAGACTCAGAGAGCCAAGGAGTTTGTTAGTCGGTACACAGAGGTGTTCTGTGATTTCCCTGAATGCCCTTCCATAACTCACCGTGATATTGTCACTGAGCCCCAGGCAAAAGTTTGGTTAAAGCCGTACCAGGTGCCTGTGGCTCGGCGACAAGCCATCTCTGAAGGAGTGATGTGGGGTTGGCCGCAGCCTGTCCCCATCTGGACAAAGAAGGAAAGTCCTGGGTCACCAGAGGGTTCGGGTGACTTCAGAACTTTAGGTTTTCAGTGGAACACAGAGCAGGGCAGTTACAGGGAAATGCGAGTGCCCGGTTCTGGGTATACTGTCTGGCGTATGTTCACCCCTCAGGGTTGAACAAAGGGGGTATGAGACACAGTGAGAGGTTTGGTGGTAAAAACAGGTATTTTCCTCTCAGCCTGTGCTGCTGGGTTGATTGCAGCCAGGTGAGGGCAAATACTGGACCGGATTGTAGGTGCCGGTCCGGGTTTTTTTGGGTTAATACCTAGCTGCCTTTAAAAGACAGCTGGGTTTATGCAAAGCTCTCTCTCTGTGTTTGGGATCTGAGCCCTGTGCTGGGCTGAAAAGCTGAGACCTGTGTGTCAGGAGAACAGGCCATGTAAAGACGGTCAGTGGACTTTTTGTGTTGCCGAGCATTCAGCCAGGTGTGAACTGACACCTAGGATTTGAGGTGATTTAACCTGGAAACTGCTGGTGTTTCGTGGAGCTCTCAGGGCTGGAAGCAAGAGCTTGCAAAGAGGCGTGCAGTCTGCCTGGAAGCCTGAGGTTGGACTTTCCTGCGGCTGGGCTGACAGCTGGGTGTGAACACGTACCTAAACCACACAGGTGAATTTGATTCAGTCTTGGACTTTTGTTTTGCCTCAAGTTTTTGCTATGTGTGTGAAGTAACACTAAGTGACTGTTTTGAGTTTTGTTTGTGCAAGTGTGAAATAAAACACTGTTTGCTGCACTACCTGGACTCACTTTGCCTCTATACTGCACCCGCACCGCTGTCTACCAGAGCAACTCCCCACAATATCTATACAGTTGAAAATATTTTTTTTGCTGCTCCATTTAAAGTAAAAAATGAAGTAACTTTGCAAATATGCATGTAACAAACATTCGTTCACACAACAAAAGCCATTGAAAAAGTTACAATTTCCAACTGCATACTTTAACTGTGCACAAGGGAAGGATAAGTTGGGGGTGGGGGATCCACCATAGAAGACTAGTGTGCAAGAATGATCCAAGGGACCTCTAGAAACACTTTTTAATTCTGTACCGTGAAGAGCAAAAGCACATAACAGTGGCGTTTCAGCACGCAGGCCTTCCTCAGGATGCACAGCTTGGCTTGAACAACCCCTTTGAAGAAAATGTGTCACCAAAAATGTTTTCTGCCAGTTAAAGAGTAACTAGACTTTTGATTAACTTTTTTGAAAAATGTTCATAATGCCATAATAATACTTTTTGTAATGTATTCTATTAATGCATTTAGAATATTTAATAAAGGTATCCCCCCCTAAAGTGCTGTACAGTTTATTATTGGGGCCGCAGCGCATGCAGTATGGGCAGGAGCAGCACTGCCCCCCCCCCCCCCTGAGTTTTACTAAATGCTGGCACAGCACATGGGTACCCTGTAACAATGTACTATGCCAGGATTAGCTGAGCGGAGGGAGCTCCTGCCTGTGCCTGCTTCGCTAATCTAAAACCTTAGATGCATCACTCTTAGCTTAGCGAAGGTACCCATGTGCTATGCCAGTATTTAGTAAACTCTGAGGGGGCACGGGCAGGAGCAGCATTGTGTGCTCCTGCCCATACTGCATGTGCTGTGGCCCCAATTGATAAACTGTACAGTCCGTGTACAGGAAGTCAGCTGTGTACAGAAAAGTGGATTTTAAGCGCACAGGGAAAATGTGCGCTTTAGGGAGGATATCTTTATTAAAAATTATAAATGCATTATTAAAAATACATTACAAAAAGTATTACTATAGCATTAGGGACATTTAAAAAATAATAATTTAAAGTTTAGTTACTCTTTAAAACCAGATAGTAACGCATCTTTTTTTTCTAAGCTGTTTTTATTTTCTGATTGCAGATTTTTTTAATTTTATGTCCTGAACAAGATTATGGGGGCGGCCATCTTGACTAAGTTGTTCTTAACAGCATTTACACAGCATTAAAAAAATTGCCTTACGGCATTCCCATAGACACAATGGTCAGGAGGGGACCTCATTGGACTTCTATGGGAGAGTTTTCTAGACATGCATTGTGACCTGTGCAGAGTTTATTGCACAAGGGAAGACAAGATGAGATTTGACAATCATCTACTGTGAATGGTGGATCCTGTCTTATCTGTCATTCTAATCCTGCCTCTATAGATATCACCTCTGTGTATAGATAAGCAGTAACTGCAAAGTAAAGTGATCTATACAGACCAAAAAGTGACGCCTATTATTAGGCTTAGTGGCCAGTGTGAAACCTGCAGGATTTTATGGTTTTTGTTTAAATATAATTATTGACATGGAAAATGAAAAATAACATCACCAAATGTTCTTTAAAATATGTTACACATAGAAACATGATTTAAACAATAGGTCATTTTATGATGACACTTTTCCTTTAAGGGTTAGGGTACTTTCACACTTGCGTTGCGAGGATCTGGCAGGCATGCATTGAAACACCGGATCTGTCTCTCTGGAAAAACGGATCCGGTATTTATTTATTTTTTGCATTTTTAAAGGTCTGCGCATGCGATCCGTTTTGCCGGAACACTTGCTGGAAAATAATGTCGGAACCGGCATGTGTTCCCGAATTTTGGATGGAGAAAATACCGCAGCATGCTGCGGTATTTTCCCCGTCCAAATACCGCAAGAGTGACTGAACTGAAGACATCCTGATGCATACTGAACGGATTACTCTCCATTCAGAATGCATTAGGATAAAACTGACATAGTGCTCAGAGACCCAGCTCTGTGAGGGACCCGTTTTTTCTTGTGTCTGTCCCCTTCCTATCCTTACCTGTGCCCACCATTTTTATGGTTACTGGCCTTCACTTGGCTGTTCCTTACTATTTGGGCCCACTTTCTTGGTCTTTTAATAGATTTAATAAATGTTAGGTTTTAAGGTACGTTTTTTTGCTCTTCTTTAATCATAGGGTACCTTTATACGCTCCTGTTTTTGATTGTTTTTCCAGTATTGAGCCCCTAGGACGAAACTCAATACCGGAAAACTTTAACGCAAGTGGGAAAGTACCCTAAGTCCACACGTGGTTAGTATTTTCAGCTGTGGATTTTTTTTGAAAATTTATCACAAATCCATAGCTAAATTTGCATGTGTTTCATGTAGATTTTGTCACAGATTTCACCCTATACAATCCAAAGGATTCTATAAACACCAGTCACGTGTATTTTCCTGTAAACTGCCATAGAATTGCATTACAGGATACACACTGGATATCTGCAGCAATTCTGCTGTGTCTGAACTGGTATAATATGCTTCACGTGAGCTCCACACATCCTGAAAGTCCCAATAAGAATGAGAGTCTGACATGAGAGAAACCAGCTTTTATTCCATGCTCAGTAATGTAGTATATTAGTGGTACATAGTAGTGCATACCTTAGGAACAACAGTTAGTAATTGCAAGAGCTTTGTTTCAATACTAAAATGTAATACAGACATAAGGATTGAACAAGGTTACAAAAAATTTCAGCGTATGTTTTTCTTGGATACGCTGGTTGCTTAAGTCTTCTGCTCATAGTTGGAGAACATTTGAAAGCACACAAGCTGTAAGTGCATACTGCTCTTAAACTCATTCAGCAGCTGCTCGAGTAACCTGTGGAGAGATAGACAAATTCAATATCATACATATAGAATATAATGCAAATACAGAATTAACACTACACAGGGCCTCTTGCCATTAGGGTACTATGTATATATCCACACTACTCACAAAAAGTTAGGGATATTTGGCTTGTGGGTGAATTTTCAGGATGAACCTAAAATGCACTCTAACCTTAACAGGCGAACTTTA
>JAKVIS010003439.1:0-17397 GCA_033119425.1 Bufotes viridis
CTCACTGGATATAATCTTATTAACTATATAACTGTAGTAAATCACTACAGTTATATAGTTAAGATTATATACAGTGGGGGTGTAGTAGAATACAGTCACTGCACGGGCCCCGCTATTGCTGTCACCAAAAAAGCAGATTCAACCCCACAACCTCACCCCTTGTATTGGGGGTCAAATGCTTTTACTTATCCAGGACATTCTGAGATCGTCTTCTCGTCATATATTGTACTTTATGAGGAACACGCTGTAAAACGCTCAGGTGTGAACCCAGGGTAAGGGTCAGTATCTTCGGATGCAGAGAAATTGCTCTGATCAGGAAAACTTTTACAGTGAAGCTAGACCTCATAGGTTCCCGGGTAGGGGATACCCTAAACGAGTCCTAAAGGTGGCATTTCAACATGCAGAGTCACAGGACAAAAACAATCTATTGGTCCCAAGAACACCCTGTTCTCCTAAAGCAAATGCCATTAGGACTAGCTCGACATATGACGCAGCAAATAGTCAGGATAGAGATACCCTAGAAGTATTGGCCCATCTTAGTGATGGATCCGGACCTGTGAGAGGTACTTTCACCTTGGCCTAGTGTCACCTACAGAAGGGGAAGAAGCCTAGGCGACCACTTAGTTCATAGTCATTACTCAGACCCAAGACACTCTAGCACTTGGCTTGATCGGAAGCTCTTGGGCACCTTTACATGCAGTTCTTGTTCATCTTGTAGGTTCATTAAGAACACAAAAATAAATACGTGTTCGGTCACTGGTCTCAGGTATACAATCAGAGACTTCATTAACTGAAGAAATAGGGGCGTTATTTACTTATGTCAATGTACTTGTCCCAAGGATTATATTGGAAAGAAATACAAGGAATTGAGACGCAGGGTTTATGAACACTTTAATGACATTAAGAAAATGAATCATACTCCTGTGGCTGACCATGTGTTTAAAGTACATGGTGGAGACCCCCTGGTACTTACCTTTTCAACACTAGAACTGATCCCTCTATCACCCAGAAAAGGTGACTGGGACCGATGTATCCTGCAAAAAGAAACTGAATGGATATATCGATTTAGTTCCCAGTCACCAAGACATCTCAATGAAAGACTCACTTTTTCCTAATTTATTTGAATTTCGGGTGTCCCCCTTGATGTTATGTCAGCTCTTTGATCCAATTTTTGTTCATCCATGTATCGACGTGGGAAGCTTCATTTATGATTATCATGAGAAGATTATTACCTTTCTCCTCAGCCATTATAAGTTTTATTTTATTTTGGTACCTGGGATCTAAGTGTGGGGTGATTTCAATGTTAGTGAATTACTTAGCCCGCCATCTTTGGTCCTGTCATCCTATTTAATGGATCTAACATGTGGCTTATACACCAAGTCTGGGTTTCCTATAATTGCTTTATGTGGTCATCTAAGATTTGAATTGGCGGTACTGTTCAATATTAAAACTTCATGGTGTGACAGGCACACTCTGGTCATGTGATTGTTTTTTCCTACCCACATGATCCTATATCTTATCCTATATCTGCTGCGTTACCAAATGTTTCCTGGTGAGCTCTCCTGTTTGGAGATCGATGTGGAACACAGTGGGTCCGGTCACGTGGATGTGATACTTCCAGCAGGCGCGGGCCTTGGGATTTAGCTTTGAAACGCATGATGGAACGTATATAGTTCCGGTCACATGGGCGGGATATCTTTTACTGCCATAGCACAGCTGCAGCCCTGCTCCGAACATTCTCTTCATATATTTGCCTCCATCAAGGTGTTTCTCTGGGCTGAGCTAGTAATAGGGACGGTTCAGTGAGAGCTTCCCCATTACCCTGTTATAGTTTACTTAGTATCCCCCTCGCCCTAAATTGTATATTGTACATCTTAGCAGTGCTTTTCCTGGGTATACGTATATATAACATTAGCTCCTTTTTTGGGTTCTTTTTATAATATGATGTATATTAAAAGTAAAGTTTTATTGGTTCATGCTTTCTATGATTCATATTTGGCTTTGCATGAACTCTATGATTATATCTAAGATTATAGTTTGCAATCTCTGCTCCCCAATGCTTCCAAATACTTTCCTAAAGAAATAATAGTGCCATACAAATATTCCCTACCATACTAATAGTACTCCTCAAAGTCCTAACAATAGTAATTCCCTCCTAGACTGCCCTCATTAGTAATAGTTCCCTCTACAGTGCCCCCAATAATGATAATGCTCCCCAAGAGTCCCCCCATTAGTTGCAGAGCCCTCCAGTAATAATACTGTTCCCACAGAGCCACCACTATAAATAAGGCCCCTGTTGTGCACTGAGTGGCTATAAAGCTCTTTAAAGCCCCGTCAATAGTAATAAGGCCCCCTATAGTGCCCTCAGTAGAAATTAGGCCGATCTATAAACACTCCTATAGAGCCCTCTGTAGTAATCAGGACCCCTATAATGTCCCTGTATTTATAATGTTCCCTGTAGTAGCCCCAGTATTTATAATGCCCCTCTGCAGTGCCCCCTGTAGTTATAATCCTCCCTGTAGTGCCCTCAGAAATTAATAATTTCCCAGCTATTCCAACATACAGGCCCATGTAAATAACATAATTTCCCTCCCTCCACCTTACAATCCATGTAAATAACATCACATCATCTCTTCTGCCTCCTCAAACATACTGTCTCATGTAAATAACATCAATCCCCTGCCTTCAGTCCCCTCCAATAGCTTTATGACCATTTTCTAACTCTTTGTGCATCAATTTTCTCGCCATCTAGCAGTTTTTAATGGCTGTTAAAACAGATACATTTCATTGACTTATCCCACCTCCCATAATGGACCCATTGTAACTAATTCCCCAATATTGGCCCCCAGCATTAATATTGTCTCCCAGAGTTACCCCAGCAGTAATAACGTCCCCTATAGAGGCCCCCAGCATTAATAATGTTTCCCATAGTGACCCCAGCATTAATAATGTCCCCCATAGTGGCCACCAGCAGCAATAATGTCCCCCATAGTGGCCTCCATCATTAATAATATCCCTCATAGTGGCCCCCAGCATTACTAATGTCCCCATAATGGCCTCCAGCATTTTGTTTTGGCTGCCAAAAGCATGATCATGTGACGTCATTATGCTGGGAGTGCAGGTCCTGCTGCATCCAATGAGGAGTGAGTGTTCCCGTGCATTGGATGAGTTGAGTACTTTTAAAATTATTTTAACCACTGACATGCCATTTTTTTTCTCCCACTCTACCTGTTTTTATCCGCCATTACACGGGTGCATTCCAATCTAAATGGCTATTAAAACGGTCCCATTGATTTCATGGCCAAAAATTGGACAGGTACTATTTTTTGTCGGCCGCTATTCGCTGCGTGTTAAAAAAAAAAAAAAAAAACAGCATTGTGAATAGCCCCCATAGACTGCAATTGGTTGTAAAGATGGCCATGTCATGTTTGTGTGCGTCTAGCCTAAATAACATCCCGCCCCTCCAACATACAGTCCCATGTAAAAAACATCACTCCCTCCTCCAGCATACAGTCCCATGTAAATAACATCACCCCTCCTACAGCCACCACAACATTCATTCCTATATAAATAACATCACTCCCTCCAGCCCCTCCAATATACAGTCCCATGTAAATAACATCCCTCCACATTGTAAATAATATCTTCCCTTCATTCCTAACGTACAGTCCCAGGTAAATAATATCACTCCCTCAACCCCCACCAATATACAGTCCCATGTAAATAACATCACTCCCAATAACAACACCCAGCATTACAATGCCTAGCTTTGCATAGGTGATATGATGGAGGATCACTGTGACCTGTGCCTAGAGTGGAGAGTGAGGAGAAAGTGGAGGATGAGGAGGCAGAGGAGGACATTGGAGCAGAAATCCAATGATTACAATGTTGAGGCAGCATTGCCATCACCTGGGCAAGTTGCTGGTGTGCCTGGCCTGGAACAACATTTACCCAGTGGGATATGAACAACATATATTGTCCTTGACCATAGTTACAACTCCATACGTCAGCCCTGGTGTGAACTCTACCAGACACCAAGAGGCCTAAGGACTGGTCCATTTTCTACTCAATGTACATGTGCAGGGCTGGTACAGAAGAAGGAGAAGAGGGAGCATCAGGAGCAATAGACGATATTGAAGTCAATGAGAAGGAATGACAGCTTCCTACTGCTGATGTTGTCGAGTCCTGTCTGCTGGAGAGGGAGTGAGGGCCGGTGGGAGATGCAGCAGTCGCTACATCAGGCTGTAACACAAAATAAGTGGCACGGGTATGCCCACACCACTTTATGGTGACAACTATGTGTTGACACAGGGCCATCGTGCCAACATTAGCACCCTGGCTATGCCTCACCTTCGGCACACACATGCTGCATACTGCTATGCTAACGTCCCCCAGCGACCTGGTAAAAAATTCCCACTGGCGAGTATGGAATTTTCTCTCCATCACTGCTTGATGCCTGCCTCCTGCTTCTTTTATGAACCTATGAACTTCTAGTGTGTTCCTCACAGGTAATCTTACAAGTAGCAGACGATGTACCCTTCCTGCGTTTGGCTGCAGATCTTCCACTGCTTCCACCCTGCTGTCTCATAGGCACACTTCCACCCTGCTGTCTCGTGATCACACTGCCATGTGTACCCGTGGATGATGACAATGCCCCATTTTCACCAAGCTCCCACATGTGATTGGCTACATCATTATCCCCATCTGTCTGCTCGTCACTTATGTCACCCTCACCTCTCTCTTGTGAATGTCCCTGACCTCTTGCAACATGTGCTCCCACCCGACTGTCATTATCAGTAGTTGCACGCTTAGAGGAGTCTGCAGCAGACTTCTACTCCACGTTTGTGCCAGCCTTTAACTGCTGACTGTCCTCACAAATTTCATCATTGCATGAAAAGCGGAGCAGAGCCGGCAGCTATCATTACTTGGTCAGCAGAAGGAGCAGCAAAAGCAAGAGGCAGGTTCAGGATGGGGGATGGCACAGAGGCAGGGCTATGCCAACTAAGCATGGTGTCAGAGGAACCCACCGGTTCTTGGCTGTGTGTATCTGTTGTCACTTGAGATGATGTTGAACAGCAAGTCAACAATTCCAGCACAGCTGCATTGTAAGGACCCAAAATCATTGTTTATACAATGAAGAAAACGCATGGTGGCCCGGTTCCCTTCATGGTATAAATGGTGGTGTTAGTGTGCTGTTTTAAATAAAGTTTCTTAGCTGGTGATAGGCGTCATCTTCACGAGGTCAACGGTCCTGTGGTCTTGCGACGTGGGCCTTGGTTTTGATTGGAGGGCAGCCTAACTGTAGTCTTCCAGGTCAACCTATAAAAGAAGGTGTGCAGCGTTAATTGCGCATTCACGGAGCAGAAAACCAAGATATCGGACCTCTGGCGCACCGACAATGGAAGATCTCCTCGAACAGTTGATTTTCAAGGCCGAATTCCACGGGGGTGAATCATGGCTACGAAAATGCTTTGATTTACCTCTCCCTCCTCCGGTCCCAGCTCTTCAATTGATGTGGAGTGCTGCGCAGCCCCGTGCGTGAGCACCGAGATCATCAATCATCGCGCGCATGCGCAGTGACGACTCTTCTTTTTCTGAGCCTGCGAAGCGCGGAAGAAAGGAAAGGGTAATTTACTACCCATCCCGTCCCTCTTCCCTCAGCAGGCAGAAGATCAGGAAGTCCTATCCAGAGCACAAGAAATGGGCTCAGAAGAAACATCCAGCGATGCCCCAACGGTCCCGGCACGCAATTTTCATGGTGAGATTCCCTTTGCTACTGACACCGCCAATTCTACCCCTCTTTCGGCTCATGATACGGTTTTATTATCCAGTGAGAAATTGAGCCTTTTAAATGATTTCATGGATTTTGTTGCAAGAAGGGACAAACATGAAATTGTGAAAAACTCTTGAATTTCCACTGATAGTGAACATGGTCTTCATGCCCCCTTTGTTTGGCAGCATGAAAGACGAATTCAGGAGACCTGTTTCAAGGAAGCTTTAACTTGCCATATTTCCCCTCTGGGTTATCACCTTCCTGTAGCTACAAAGGAAAAAATCTGGAACAGGGAATTTATCGATCTGTATTCCCTGTTGCCAGCCATCAAAGAAATTTCCAAGCCTGAAAAAAAAGACTCAAAAATTGAAGATGAACAGAGGAATGCGAAAACTAAAACTATATTTAATTGGATTCAGGCTTTCTCAATTTACTGTGCTGTTCTCGGTGAAAATCATCCCGAACAGTGCAGAGTGCAGTAAATTATTTTATCATCAGGATTCAATATTAGAGGCCTACAGGAACTTTGGTGGAACAGCGTGGAACACGTACGATGAAATGTTCCGCCAAAAACTGGCCGTGTATCCACATGTTGAGTGGGGAACAAAAGTTGTTGGCCTTTGGCTGAATCTCATGCTGCACAAAAGGTCTCTTTTTCATACCCAAACTAAAAGAGGTTTGTGTTTCTCCGTTAATGAGAGGAACCCACCGATTCTTTGCTGTGTGTATCTGTTGTCACTTGAAATGATGTTGAACAGTAACCCTCAGTTCACACAAGTACTTGAGCTTTTTTTGGGGCGTTTGTCGCGTGTTTTGGCCCATAGACTTCAATGGGAACGCGCAACGCTTGTATTTTGCGCGTTTTTGACACTGAAAACGCGCGTTCGAACGCGCGTTTATGAATTTGCAACATGCTGGAAAGACCAAACCCCAGGTGCTAGGCACAGTTTGGAGAGAAGCCAACACTGCAGTCAATCACACAAACGCGCGTAAAACGCACGTTTACTATTGCCAAAAACGCGCACAAATACGCGCCTAAAACGCGAGAAAAAAACGAGCGGAAAACGCGCGTCTCAGAAACGCTCAGGTGTGAACCCAACGTAAGTCAACCATTCCAGTACAGCTGGATTGTTGGTCAAAACATGACCATTGGATGACAGTGGCAGATCTGGCCTGTTGCTGCTTTTTTTTTTTTTTGCCACTGCCCATTCCTTTGGAGGGCCCAGGCAACTGTCTATTGGCCATAGTGTAAATGTATCAGTAAAATGACAGATTAACTATGAATGTCGCAGCAGTTGAGCATGATGAAGGTGGTGATTACACTCAACCTGCACTGTCCCTCTCCAATGTTCTTTCTTAAACTGTTTTCAGCAACAATTTCTCTAGCACATGAGCGCTTGCTACATCTCTCCCTATACTCAGCTCACAGTAAAATTGTGGAGACCATGTAGGATGAGGTTTTTATTGGGGTGTGATATCACAGGGGGGTGGTTAACAGTGGATTGGCTGGCTGCATTATGGGTAATCTCACATACCTGGGCTTCTTACTTTCACTGTGTAACATGTGCAGCCACCATTTTTTTGAAAAAAAAAATGATTTGTTACCATGAAGATTGAGGAAATTCAGATTCGTGACCAATCAAATTTTTCCCAAACCGGATCAAATTCCACATTGAATGGTTCGATTCACTTAACATTAATTACTATTTTGAAAATTGCTGATAAAAAAAAAATCTCAGAAACTCATTTAAGAGTTGAATGGAATGCTGATATTAAATGGCCAGACAGCCAACAAAAGGACACTCTGTCTGGCTAATGTAACCCTATAGACATGTTTATTGTATTTAATAGGATCTCCACAGTGCCCCACCCCCTTAACTGTGACCTTAACCGCCAGAAATCGGTGGGTTTCTCTGACACCACTTAGTTGGTGTGGCCCAGGAACAACCTTTGTGCCCTCACCTGTCTTGCAATTTCCTCTTTCTTTTGCTGCTCCTTCTGCTTGGGAAATTATGTATGCTACCTGCTCTGCTTTTCAGCAAGAATAAGGTTAGTGAGGACAGTCCGTAGTTACAGGCCAGCACAGACATGGAGGAGAGGTCCGTTGCGTTCTCACTTAGGCGTGCAACTAGCGATTGTGACAGTCGGGTGGGAGTATGTGTTGCGAGCGGTCAAAAATATGGCCATGAGACTGGTGAGGGTGACATAAGTGATGAACAGACGGGTTCCATAAAGGTAGTGGCAGGCTGTCAGCACAGTGTGTTGGGGGTAAAATTCCATACTCAGTGGTATGGGAATTTTTTAATCAAGTCACTGGAAGACGTTATCATGGCAATATGCAGGATATGTGGGCAGAAGGTGAAGCGTGGTAAGGGTACTAATGTTGGCTCTGCGTCAACACAGGGAGTGTCACCATAAAGTGGCCTAGGAAAACCATGGCACTAATGTAGTGGAACTGCCTAACACACCAACTGCTGCATGTTCCAGCAGTCATTCCTTCCCTATTGCCCGTGATGCTCCTACTCCTCTTCACGTGTTTCACCAGCAATTGATCACCGCGGGGATTGCAAACAGACAACGGTATGTGTGCACTTATCCAACAGCGCAGAAGCTGAATGTGCACCTAGCCAATTTGCTGGTACTACAGTCTCTCCCTTTCAATATCATGGACTGATGGCTTATGCCCAACCAAGGAGGGCAGTCCCAGCCATCTTTTCTTCTCCAAAAAAGCTGTACCAGCCTTGCACATGTATGTTGAACAGAAGGTGGCCCAGTCCTTAAGCCTGTCAGTGTCTGGTAAAGTTCATGCCAGCGCTGAGGTGTGGAGCTATAACTATGGTCAAGGACGAGGTCAAGGAAGTCACTCTGAGTCCCTTGCGCAAATGGCCAGATCCATGTTGAGTTGTTTGCGTAGTGACAGCTGCATTATCACCATTCGGCAGAGGGATGACTACTGGCTCTCCACAATGTTAAACAATCGCTATGGTCCAAAACAGGGGCATTTTTTTACACCTTCTGAAAGGGAAGAAAAACTCAACTACTATCGAGCCATCCTTTGTCGCTTCTAAGGTCTGGCCAGGGAAACCCTCTGAGCTCATGCTCCTCTGCCATAACTGCTGGTGGCAGGTGGGGGGAGGGGGGGGACAGGGCAGGAGCAGCACCAACTCCATCAGCAGCAACTTAAGTCTTGAGTCTCTGAGGAGCACTTCTCTTCACCCGCCTACTGAAGAAACCACCCAACAGCAGCAGCAGGGCATAGAGCAGAACCTGAACCAGCAGGTGGTGGCATACTTGGAGTGCACCCTGTCACCCCAGATCCAAGATCACCTGAACTACTGAGCAGCCAAACTTGAATTGTGGCCACAAGTGTGGCATCAGAGCGGGTGTTTAATGCAACAGGTTGCATACTTATTCCAAAGAAAACTCGATTTTCAACACAAAATGTTGACAGCCTAACCTTTATAAAGATGACTCAGACCTGGATCAACCAGGATTTCCAGAAACCGGCGCCTTATACAACAGACTAGATCATTCTGGCAGAAGTGATCTGACTGTAGTGTGCTGCTACACCAGAATATTGTGACAAATGGATCATTACTTCTGCTCATGTCCTGCTGCCACAATTTCTTTTTTTAAATCTTTTTTAGAAGTTCAACAATACACATAATGTTTACACATAATGCGTATCAATATAACAACAGAAAATTGCAATAATACCAAAACATAACAGATGCTTCGCCTGAATAGTTGGAGGTCTAGACATTATCACCACTTACATCTCCTATACAATTCCCAAGTTTTCCATTGACCTGCAATTTCTTCAAATCTATAGATATTGTCTTCTTTCCCAATCGATTGATCGAAAA
Organism: Bufotes viridis; assembly: GCA_033119425.1. Lineage (NCBI taxonomy): Eukaryota > Metazoa > Chordata > Amphibia > Anura > Bufonidae > Bufotes > Bufotes viridis. Next base: position 9,640 of record JAKVIS010003439.1, read on the forward strand.
ATGGGAGATCAATTGAAAGCCAGTATAGGGGGACCAAAAGGCGAGCGGCAATTAGGATTTTTTTAAAGAGAAATGGAGGTTTGGTGGCAGTGTTGACAGACAGAAGGCCCAAAAGAGCTAATTGGGGGGAAAGCGGAATAACTGATCCACAGATGTCATTGCTAGTGATGAGTGAGCATCCTCAGCCGAATATCTGTTCAGCTCCAGCATCGCTATGCCCGGAACATGGCGGTACTCGACCTAGTACCGCATGTGCTCGAGCACAATGCTCGAGTCTCCGCCCCGCACATTTTGCAGGTTTTAAGCAGCCAATAAAGGTGCAGGTAAGTACTGCCCACACTGTAATGCCAGTAGCTATGTTGGCTGCTGGCATTACAGTGATTGGCTGGCAGAAACTCATCATCGGGTGCTATATAGCACAGATGACGCATGTTCGCTCAGATGTAGAAAGGGAGAGAAGAGCGTAGGAAGAGAAAGACAGAGTAGGAAGCAAATTTCACAGTTTTTATTCTGAGAAAGCTTTTCCAAGACCCAAAAGTCCTTTTAAGGACTAATGTGTGTGTTTTAGAGCAGCAATCTATTTACCCCCTGCAGTCTCAGGGACAGTGCTTTGAAAGGGACAGATAGTGCAGGGAGAGACAGTTGCTGTTATTACTATCAAAAGCTTTGCAAAGACCCCAAAGTCCTTTTAAGGACTACTGTTTGTGTTTGACAGGAGCAAGATATTTTTGTTGTATGCCTATTAGTGTCATATACTGTACATCATCCGCAGACTGTGTCTTTAATAATCTGGGCCACATATAATGTCCATAATCTGTGGTGTTCTGTAACCAATACAGTAAAACATCTGCAAACAGTGTCTGTATTACAAATTCCAATAATCTGGGCCACATCTAGTACCCATAGTGTGTGGCTTTGTGTAACCAAATACTGTAGAACATCTGCAAACAGTGTCTGTATTACAAATTCCAATAATCTGGGCCTAACATAGTGTCCATATTCTGTGGGTTTCTGTGACATATACTGTCCTGCATCCGAAAACTGTGTCTTTATCGGACAGTAAAACAATATGTGCCACATCTAGTGATAAAACCATTAATAGGAAGAAGGCGAGCACTAAGGGACAGGGAAGTGGGCGTGATGTTGATTGTGCACACAGAGGCCTTGGCCCTGGGTGCAATTAAACTGCCTGCTGCCAGTGCACCAGAAAAAAAAAATCCACCGTACCCAGCTTCATGTCCAATTTAGCTGGGCGGCGCAGGACAACACTGTCTAAGTCGGACCAGTGTGAACAGTTGATCGGTTAAGTACCACCCTCTCATCCAGTCTCTGTAGCCGAGTCTGGTCAACCGAATCCTCACTCTGATCATCCTTCCTCCCACCATGGAGAGGCTTGCCAAACGAGTGATCCCACACTCGGATATTCCGAGGAGCTCTTTCCAGTGCCACTATTAGATTTGGCCCTCTCGCCCAGCACCCTTGAAGAGGGACCTGAGATATTGTGCCCCGATTCCCAACCTCTTGAGCCTTCACAGTCTCAAGAAGATGACGGTGGTGAATGGCAAACATTCGTTAACAAGGTGGATGATGATGAGACACAGTTGTCAATCACTGAGGTTGTGGTTAGGTCAAGTCAGGAGGATGAGCAGAGTGAGAAAGTGGAAGAGGAGGTGGTGGACGATGAGGACCCAACATGGGAAGGTGAAAAGCTGAGCGAGGACAGCAGTACAGATGGGGAGGGATCCGCAGCACCGCAACAGTCTGGAAGAGGCAGTGTGGTTGCAAAAGGGAGAAGTCAGCCCACACCAAACAGGCCCAAAACATTACACCGAGCACCCCCATGCATAAATCTACCTTGCCAAGGGGTAGGTGTTCTGCAATATGGCGCTTTTTTGAGGAAAGTGCAGACAACAAAAGAGTGGTAGTTTGCAACCTGTGCCGTACCAGAATGAGCTGGGGCGTGAACACTAGCAACCTTACCACCACCAGCATGATCCGCCACATGGCATCGAAGCACCCTAATAAATGGGCCGAACACCTGGGTCAACAATCTGGGTCTGCGGGTCACACCACCACACCACCTCTTCCCTTGTGTTATGCACTGCTAGCCAATACCCTGTTGAAGGAGCAGGCCTGGATGCCCCTCGCCCTGTACCTGGACCTTCGCATGAATCGTCAGCAACAACATCCACTTCCCTGTCCCAGCGCAGCGTCCAAATGTCTATAACACAAGCATTTGAACGCGTCAACAGGCCATGCTGAAGCTGATCTGCTTAGGGGACAAACAGCACACCGCCGCAGAGCTGTGGCAGGGTATAAGGGACCAGATTGAGCTGTGGCTCTTGCCACTCAACCTACAACCAGGCATGGTTGTGTCTGACAATGGCCGTAACTTGGTGACAGCTTTGGAGCTCGGCAACCTGACATACATCCCATGCCTAGCCCACGTCTTAAACTTAGTGGTTCAGCGGTTTATCATAACCTCCCCATTTTCGCTAGTCATCCACAGCTTCAGCCGGTCTGTCAACGCTGCAGCAGTGCTTGCGGCTTCCAGCTCACCGACTGTTGTGCGACAGAGCACGCGCTGGAACTCTACGTTCTAAGTGTTGGCCAGGCTCATTTCTCATTCCTGAGGTGGAGAGGACGAGTAAAACGGTGCAATACCAGAAGGTACTTGTTGACAGATTGCTCCAAAATTTTCCATCTGACAACGCGGCCGGCAGAGTCCGTACTTCCTTAGGCAACCGAGGAAAAGAGACAAGGGGAACACACAGTAGTTCTAACAAAGGCAGGGCAACGCTCTCCAAGGCATGGGACACTTTCATGACACCCCGCCAGCAACCTCACCCTGAAGCACGGCCTAGTGGTACAAGGAGGGAAAGATGTTTTGGAAGACGGTGAAGGAATACATAGCAGACCGTGTCAGTGTCCTAAATGATCCCTCAGTGCCCTACAACTACTGGATGTCCAAACTGGACACGTGGCACGAACTTGTGCTTCACGCCTTGGAGGTGCTGGCCTGCCCAGCCGCCAGCGTTTTGTCTGAGCATGTATTTAGTGCTGCTGGTGGCATTATAACAGATAAGCGTATCCGCTTGTCCACTGGCAATGCTGACAGGCTGGTTGACTCAGATAAAAATGAACAAGGCCTGGATTGCCCTTGACTTCTCAGCTCCACCAGAGGAGAGCTAAGCTGATGATGAACATAAAGGCAATTTCAATCTATCATTTATAATGTACTCAACCTACTGTAGTGTATTCCCATGCACCTTTTCCACCACAAAAAAAGAGTATATGGTTGAATCTTGTTTTCTCCTCCTCCTCCTCCTCTTCATCCATTGTATACATTCCCTCCACTCTAATTTTATTATAGGGTCAGCTCAACTGCAGGACCTCAACTCAATTTTTTTTATAGGGTCAGCTGAACAGCATGCACTCGCATATAATGTTTTAGAGTGTCAGCTGTACAGCATGCACATGCATATAATGTTTTAGAGTGTCAGCTGTACAGCATGCACTCGCATATAATGTTTTAGAGTGTCATTTGACCACCAGTCTGTTCCAGGGCCACTATTGTGACTATTCATGCTGTTGCCACCTCACCAGTCTCTTAAGGGGCCACTAGTGTCCCTGATTGGCAGTGTTGACATTACTGTTATTTTTCCATTCTTCTGATTTGTCAACAAACAACAACAAAAAAAGTGTCCTGTCCCCTAATCTTTATAATTTATTAATTTTGGGCCACTGCTTGGTTAATTCCACGCTGATAAATTAGACCTAATGCTAAGATTGACCTGTAAAGCAGAGTTCACAATTCTGTTATTTGGTCAGTTATTTCCATCACTTATTGTGAGGCAAATTCAGGAGCCAAGCCTACTTTCTGATTAGGTATCATAAACAGATCTGCACCTGTTCTGTGGGTTTGACCCGTACCTGCTCTGGGCTGAAAATTACTGACCAAATAAGTGAAGTGTGAACTAAGCCTAATAGTAATGCACAGTCATTCTACATCTAACAGAAGGGATTCAAATGCATGTGTTTGCTCTGTCATAACATGGATTAAAAGAACCTTTTTTTATCCACTGCCTTCATTTCCTTATTTTTTTCCACTAAAGAGTCATTGGCACACTCGCTGGAGCTCGAAGCATTTATTTATTTTTGCTTTACTAAAAGATGATATATGCTTTTTTTTTGTTTGTTTAGCTAGGGGTTAGCTAGGAATGTTGATGGCCTGCACGATGATGTACATGGCAAAATATGGTAACTGCCTATCATTCAGAAGCACAGTAATTGTTTCGGTACCAGAAAGGACTAGCTATTCATGGTTCTGCACTGCAGAGTGATGTACACCTGGATACGTTCTCCCTAAAGTTTAACTTCAGGCCTGGATAGACCTGATTTAACACACTTCGTGACGAATTAATTCGGATCAAAGTGAATATTTTGGAAAAATTTGACAGAGCAACCAAATTGAATTTTTAAAAACTTTGCTCATCTCTACTTTGCTTTTCTTCCCATAGTTAGAAGTTTGTGATAGATCCCAGTACAGTGTGCCCTAATTACAATATTATAGAGGTCTCAAAAAAAATTCTTCATAAAAGAGTAATCCAACCCCTATAATTACCCCACCAATGCCCTGGCACCTCATATAGGCTATACTTACCCCACTCCCAGGCACGCCCATCACTCCTGTTACCCGCATGGCAACCGCTGCATCTCCCTGTTACACAGATCAAAAAATCCGGCGACGGGGGTTGGGAGCAGCCAATAGCAGGATGCGACCGGGACAAGCCTCCCTAGTGTGAAACGGAGTAACTATAACCTATATTAGATGCCTGGGCATTGGGGGCGGTGGGGGGCATAATTATAGTGGTTGGATAACCCCTTTAAATATAACAAGAAAGCAAGTAACATACTTTCTTATATATTTCAATTATCCACATTTCACCAATCTTCTGTAATTTTTGACTCCACTCTCTGTTTGTGATTAACACAGGCCAGCATTTCCTGTGTGGGCATAGCACTTGTACTTTATGTAAAAGGACTGGCTGATTGGCTTATTTCAATGGCTAAGCCAATGTCCTCCGCTCTATGTATCGGCTGTAATGGAGAACGGGCTGAGCCCGTCAGCCAGCCCCTTTCACAAATAGCAGAGGTCTCATTCCCACACAGTAAAGTCCTATGTCCAACACAAGAATGGAGAACATACCTGAGGATTGGGGTACTGTGGCTTTTTCTTGTTACAGTTAACTGGCAAACACCTTTGTTATTTAAAACTATTAGGACCCTTTCACGCGGGCGAGTATTCCGTGCAGATGCAATGCGTGCCGTGAACTCATTGCACCCGCACTGAATCCGGACCCATTCACTTAAATGGGGCTGTGCAGATGAATGGTGATTTTCATGCATCACTTGTGCGTTGCGTGAAAATTACAGCATGTTCTATATTCTGCATTTTTAACGCAACGCAGGCCCCATAGAAATGAATGGGGCTGCGTGAAAATCGTATAGCATCCGCAAGCAACTGTGGATGCAATGCGATTTTCACACATGGTTGCTAGGAGATAATGTTAGTAAATTGATTAAAGTCAATTTACTGTATTATTTGCCCTTATAACATGGTTATAAAGGAAAATAATAGCATTCTTCTATCTTCATTCAGCAGGACCTGCGCTGACGTCACCACGCTCACCACGTGGTGAGCGCGATGATGTCATCAAAGGTGCTTTTGCAGGTCCTCAAAGAAGAAGAAAGAAGGCGATGCCGGCTGCGTGATCAGGTGGATGAGGTGAGTTAATTTTTTTTATCTTTTAACCCCTCAAGGCACATTTTAGTAAGCATTCTGAATTAAGAATGCTATTATTTTCCCTTCTAACCATGTTATAAGGGAAAATAATAAAATCTACACAACACCGAACCCAAACCCGAACTTCAGTGAAGAAGTTCAGGTCTGGGTACCACATTCAGTTTTTTATCACACACGTGCAAAATGCATTGCACTCGCGTGGAAAAAACAAGACAACGCAACGCAATCACAGTCAAAACTGACTGAAATTGCGTTCGCACCCGGGATGCATCCGGAGTAAATCTGGGACGCCCGTGTGAAAGAGTCCTTAAGCACACACATACACAGTATGACACATGTACACACGTTGATGTACAAACACACTTACCTACTCTGTTACTCTCCTCTCTGACTCCAGTTACTGTATGCATGTGATGGTTATCTCTTATGTAAAGTACACCTTCCACCAGTTAGATAGCAGACAGCAGTACATATAGACTGAAAATGTACATGAGGTAAGCAGTAGTGAGGAACCAGGAGGAGTGAAGGTACACATGTTTTTGACACATGATTGGCTTTCTAGTGTTGCCAGGGTAAACAAAAAGTAATTTCTTGTTTCCTCAGGGGGAGATGTCGAAGGACAGTTGGGCTGTTTTTTCAGAAGGATCAATTGGATCCATCAAAATCTATCAAATGCATGATTTCATCATAACATCCCCTAAATTGAAGCTAGCCCAACAAACAGATGTCCAATTGCAGAAACTCCTAGCAATCATGTGTTATCACTGGTGGAATAAAATGATGCTTGTAAGCATACAGTTGCATGCATCTGTTAATATGATTGGTGGAACAGTTTCAACAATGCAAAGCTTGAGAAGAATATTGTATTCAAGTACAGAAATTATAATCACAGAAGGTCAGGAGGGTATACATTTCCCACATGTAATGTTGTTTATGGAACTCTATAAACACGTTCTGGTTTTATGACACTATGTCACTGAGGAGCACAGTGGAAACAGTTTTTATAGTAAACATGTTTGTATCAAAAATAGGTTTACATGCTGTGAACATGAGAAAAACAGGCCAGGGGTTCACCAACTGTGGTATAACTAGTATACATAGTATCTTATTCTCTTATTTTGAACTTAAATTGTACTTGTACTGAAAGAACAGTACATTTTTGTTTTGTAATCAGTGATGCTTCAGGGTGTTCTTTTTTAATTACTATATATCTTTTATAGTCCAGTAAATCTCACATCATAGGCACATGTTATCCGTTTGAGAAATGCCGCAACAGACAAAAGATATGTATGCAAAATTATATATGAAATAAAGGCATCCCTGCAACTGCCATGGGCCTCAAGGAAAGGATATTCCCCATGTCCTTGACAAGGGGCTAATTATCATGGCTAAACAACTGGGTCAGAGCACCTTCAAAACGGCACCAATGGCTCCTACCAAGGCTCACTAATGCTTGTAAGGAAAAAAGGTTAAAAGGGTTGCTCTCTATCCGGTTACTGCTGACCAATGTGTTGTTGTTGATATTCTGCTCCCTTTTGTATACTCTAAAAGGTATGCCCTCTTGTTGCCAAAGTGTTTGCGCTGTCCACACGAAGGTCTTGTCCATAAAATGGCTGCTGATGAGGGTCACGTGACTAGACAAATCTCCATGTGATGTCTCTTCCATCCAAATACACTCTACCTACTATCTGCACTAGCACTGTTGGGAGTTTAGTCAAGGTGCAGTGTGTTTGAGTAGAGAAGACTGAGTGATGTCTGGTCACATGACCCTCAATCAGAGGTCCTCTTATGGACATGACCTCTATGCGGACATCACAAAAGATTTGTCAACAAGGGAACATGGCCTATAAAATATAGCAAATGGCACAAAGTATCAACAAAGGTAAGTGCCATTTATTTGTCTTAAATACACATTGGTCACAAATACATAACACCTTTAACGCTAACCCTCC
>JAKVIS010003440.1:0-17356 GCA_033119425.1 Bufotes viridis
CATTTTGTGCCTACAGGCAGGCTCCTAAGCTATAAGTTTTTGAGGGAATAAAAAATTCCAAGTCTGGTTGCAGAAAAGGTGGAACACCAGGTTATAGTGCAGGGATGCCCAAAGTGTGGCCCTCCAGCTGTTTCAAAACTACAACTCCCAGCATAGGCATGTAGGCTATCCAGACATGACGGGAGTTGTAGTTTTGTAGACCCCCAGACAAAGTTACGTCAAAACGCACGTTGGGGTAACGCCATCCTGGTTGTTTGTCCCCACCACTTAATTTAGGTGAGTCCTTCCCCTGCCTCGGCTGTTTAGGTTTTTTATACCTATGTATAACTGGGTATGTACATCCAGCCCTGCGCATGTGTACCATTACTTACTATAGTGTGGTTGGTTCATCTGGACTTTTCCTATTATTTATATATGTTACTCTGTATTATTTCTACTTTATTATCTCTGTTTGGTGTGTGACCCCAGGCTGGCGTTTTCTGTTACTCCTTCTCCCCTCTTTTAATGGCATATATATGCTTTTAACATGATATAAATAAAGATTTACATATTTTCATAAAGGTACAGTGTGACTCCAATTTTCTTCTTTTTTCTCCTTTGGGCATGCCTGGCATAGTGGAAGCTGGAAAAAAATGAATCAAGGGCACTGTTTTATCTTCTATCAGACTCTACAGAGGACCTGAAAAAAGTCTGATTGTGGACTGTTAATTTACAAATGGTTGGCAACCATGCTGTGCAGTGTCCATATATACAGAAAAGAGCAGATACTGGGAATTACACCCAGTATACAGGACAGGAGAAGTGGTACTATGCAGCGTCAATATATATATATATATATATATATATATATATATATACTGCACACACACACACACAGAATGAAAGCAGATACTGAGAATTACACCCTGTACTCAGGAGAAGAGAATTGGTACTGTGCAGTGTCAATAAATATCTGAATAAGAAGAGATACTGGGGATTACATCAGTATACAGGAAAGGAGACGTGGTACTGTGCAGTGTCCATATATACAGAATAAGAGCAGATATTGATTATTACACCCAGTATACAAGACAGAGGAAGTGGTACTCTGCAGCGTCTCTCTCTCTCTTTATATAGTCTTCATCCCCACGTTGCCCTGAATACCTTTTTGGGACATAACTGTATTCAGGGCTACACAGGAGTGCAAGGCTTGGGGCTTATTGTCACCCCCTGCAGTCCTAGCAGAGTGCAGTCCGAGACCACCTCTTCCCTTTGCCTCAAATGGCCCCTGCACATTTGATTATGTGCTATGATTCATTGTTGACCCCATTTCAGGGTTTCAAGGGAGGGCAAATAGGAGTCTGCTTAGTTGAAGCATTTCTATCTACTTATTTAGCAAGGCGTTATTTGAAAAGATCTGTGATGGTGACAGATTTACTTTAAATCCACAACATGTTAAATATTTTTAATGTGCTTAACATATTTTTAGCTTTTTACATTGTTAATAGATTGCTTGAGTTAAATAAAGTAATTGAAAGCTGTAACCCAGAATTTTTGGAAAAGCAGCACAAATGGTTGATTTAATTTGGCTATCTGAGCTATTCCCAAACCCCAGTACATTGGCAGCAAACAACACGAATTTAAATGATGCTGATCCTGTCTGCACTTTCTTTATTTAAATAAGACTTCCTGCAGTGAAATACTGTTTTAATCATACTGGCACATGAACTGTACCAGAGACAGATTGTGAGAACAAATAGAAAAGCATTCAATTCTAAACTAATATTAATGAATATGAATTATTACAAGTTCAGAGTCCCACACACCGCCTCATACTGACTCTCTTTTGTCTTAAGTGTCTGATTTTAAGCTGAATTGAAATAACAAAGAATGTGATTAAATTGTGTATTTTGTATCTTTACCAATACAATATACCTGTATTGTTTGCCAAAAACATCTTTTCATGTCTCTTTAGCATTTTGCAAATAGTATGAAGCATTATGATAATATTGGTATTTTACCTGAGTTATTATGCATTTAGCTGGCAGCAGGGGCAGATTTATTAAAGCAACTTTTTTGTGTAAAAAGTTGCATATTACTGGTATATAAAGTAACCTACAATTTTTACACCATAATTTGTGACTTTGCACTTCTCACCATGTTTGGAAAGTGACTATAAAAGGGGATAGGCATAACAGAAGGGGACATGGCCTCCCATTGACTACCGGATTTACTATAATTTACGCCAGTAGCTGGCCTAATTGTACACCTGCACCATCTCCTAGCTGGCATAGAATTCAAATTTGGCTAAGTAAGCAATTAAGAAAAAGATGCATGACAACCCAATAACATAACACAATAATGACAACGCAATAATTCTGAAATTGTCACACTTCAGTTATGATAATGCTGTAAATTTAACAGAATTTGCAGTTGACTCTACAGTTGACTCTGTCACAACACCAGATTTCAGTTACCAGCAAAGTTATATTTTTCTAAAACTTTTAGCCTGTTTTGCAGAAAAGTATCTAACCCAATCCATATTTCACTGACTAACCTACAAAAAGTTTATTTTTGTGGAAAAAGCATTTATCTGAAGTGGTTGGCGTTCATTGTAGACCCCAGCAGCTGGGCTGGCCATATCTGGAAATGTCCTGCTCTATGTAAGGGCAGCATAATAACTGTGGGTCTATACTCCTAGTTGCCAAAGTGCCACAATACAATGTTGCCCTATTTGTCTTCTTGGAGCGCCTAAAGAATACACAGGACAAAAAAGTTATGACTGTGTTTATGTGTAGATCAGTTTTGTGACATTTTAACTACTAGAACTATGAATCAGCAGCTGTAAAGCTGTTAAGTGGAGAGATCTGTTTTAATGCCATAGGACAAGGCAGATGAACATCATCATCTTCAAATAGGTTCTCCACTTATATGGGATGTCTACATTATTCCCCTTGAGAATAAAGTAATCACAGGGCACCCTGCTGCTAGAACACAAAGTACCTGTGGGAAAATCCTATAATTTTTCGGTATTCCTGCAGTGCCACTGCAAGACAAATGAAGCAGTACATGGTGCCCACTGAACTCAGTTGCCTGTACATTGCTTGCACAGTCGTGTTGGATCCTCCAGAGCAGGGTTGCCAACTGATTGTAAATTCACAGACAGTCCTTAAAAAATAGATTACATCCATAGTGTCCATCTTGTTGTATGCACTCTACATGAACAAACAGGACTTCTGAGGCAAAGAGAGGTTGCCATGCTGAATGGACAGCTTTGACCTCCACCCATATTATCTTCTATAAGTTATCAGAATTAGTTGCACGTTTGCAATGACTAAAGAAGAGCATCTAATAGAATATGCAAACAATTGTATTTTTTGCACAGTAATTTTTATAACATGGTTTGCAGACCTTTGCATTCACACACTTTGATCATACCAGAGAAAGACAAAAAAATTGCAAGTAAGAGAGGGCAGTGATTAAACACTCACGTGTGGGACACCCTCATCAAACATTTATGTCATATATTGTGGATCTCTAATGTGGGACTATCCATTTAATGCTTCATTCACACGTCAGTGTTCGGTCAGTGATTTCCATCAGTGATTTTGAGCCAAAACCAGGTGCGGCTCTAAACACTGAATAGGTCCACATCTTTCCCTTATACCTTATGTCTGTGGAGGCTCCAATCCTGGTTTTGGCTCACAACTACTGATGGAAATCACTGACGTGTGAATGAGGCATAACCCTGGTGTCTGTCTTAATTAATCGTAGTGTTGAGCGCGAATATTCGAAAAGCAAATTTTTTTAGCGAATATCGGCACTTCGCTAATTCGCGAATATTTCGAATATAGCGCTATAAATTCGTTATTTCGAATATTCGTTTTTTTTTTTTTAGTTATATTTTTTTCTTTCCTACTTCCCAAAAGTAGTTCTTACCTGTCCTGAGGATTCCTGGCTTCCTGGCTGCTCTAGTCAGTGCCCGTTGCCGCTTCTGCCGACTTCCGTGCTCATGTGGAGCGTCCCCATCCATGGGAGACTCTCCATATACTAAAATGTACTGTCGGATTTGAGGAATTACGTTGAAATCGCAATGCGATTAATTCAAGTTATATTAATCGCATTGCGATTACAACTTAGCACTGCTATCTTACATAGGCTAGAATTAACGAATATGGAGTATAGCTAATGCTATGCACTAGCAGTGCTAAGTTGAAATCGCAATGCGAATACTTTAAGTTAAATTAATCGCATTGCGATTTCAACTTAGCACTGCTGCTATATTCCATATTCGTTAACTTCGTTAATTCTAGCAAGCTGACCCATTATAAACCCAGCTCTAAGTTGAAATCGCAATGCGATTAATATAACTTGAATTAATCGCATTGCGATTTCAACGTAATTCCTCAAATCCGACAGTACATTTTAGTATATGGAGACGTTCCCATGGTGATGGGGACGCTCCATGAGCACAGAAGTTATGGTTGGCTTGGTAGAATTAGCGAATAGCGAATATGACGAATGTATTCGTCATATTCCTCAAAACGAAGATAACGAGTATTCTACATCTTCGTTTTAGCTACCTATTCGTCTCGTCATCGTCAACTTCGCTATTCGCTAATTCTAGCAATCAAATAGGAAGGTTGACTTACCAGACAGCTGTGTTAAATTCGCTATGCGTATTTTTTTTTTTTTTTAATACAATAATTATATTACTTGATAAAATTATTATAAGTATTCTATTTATTAAAAAAAAAAAAAAATCGCATAGCGAATTTAACACAGCTGTCTCTATAGTCAACCTTCCTATTTGATTGCTAGAATTAGCGAAGTTGACGAATAGGTAGCTAAAACGAAGATGTAGAATACTTCGTTATCTTCGTTTTGAGGAATAGACGAATACATTCGTCATATTCGTCATCCTCGCTAATTCTAGATATGAAACCAATAGGAAAGTAGCCTTAAGTACAAATCGCAATATGCGATTATTTAAATCGCATGTTAATCGCGATAACTAGAAAAATGACGAATATTCGATTTCGACGAATATGAAACGAATATTCATTCGAATTTCGTCGAAATCGAATATGGCACCTGCCGCTCATCACTAATTAATCGTGGAAATTGAGGTCTTTTGAGTTAGGTTGAATTATTTGGCGGTGTGGCTTATATAACTGGGTCGGGTATGTGACTTTAAAATGTTTAGGGCATCCTTGATTTTTGCTTCAGGTGTCCAGCAAAAAGTCAAAGAGGAGTTGGCCCTGAAAGGAAACGCCCTCACGGTTACCTAAGAATTTCCACCAAAAATGTGTATTTGAAAATGAGTTTTCTTACTGGAACAATACTTTTATTTTTTCTATTAAAATGTCAGTACACAGTAAACAATAGCAAGGTTTAGATCCTAGCAGGACTCCTTGAACCTTCTCAGACACCAGTTCAGTAGTGATTCTGCTTTGAGCTTTAGACCCGAGTAGTTTAACAGACTGTTTGTAAAGAATGTGCTGCCTAACAACCCAACTGAAAAGACAGTGGGGCAGATTTACTACAGAAAATGTGCTCTGCATCACATTTCCCAACACAAAGTATTTTATCCCCCTTTCCATAAGGGAGTCTGACACAGTAACACACAGTAACACACAGTCTAACACACAGTATTTTTGGCACACAGACAAAGCTCTGGCACAAGGACAAATTTTTGGCGCATGGATGGAATTCTAATGTAACTCTGGCACAGGATTTACAATACTCCAAATTTATAAAGGTCCATGTGCCAAAATAGTAAATTTGTCTAATATTAAAAGGGTTGTGCCATAAACTACATTTTCCACAAAAGTGTATTTTCATTAATTACTCTAGCTTTTCTCTTTGGACGTTTTTTTTATTTATTTACCTCATTTGCAGTTTTCTCTTACCCCCATGCTTGAATCGTACTTAATGGTTTGTCATTTGTCTGCTGTCCCATCATATCTTAGAGCAGTGAGATGTGTCCTGATATCAGCATATCATATGACACTTAACCATGCCCCTTGTTCTTACCAATACATCCTACATTACAAGGCTGCCATACAGGTCATACCCTACAGTAACTGAATATCAAAACAGATTTGCCACAGGGTGCAATAGTAGGCAATTTTGATAAATGGTGGTATTTGGGAAAATTGATATTAAAGCAATACCTTTTGAGTAGGATACATTTATATTAGTGGAACAACACCTTTAAGACTGGGATTCACTTTCCTAGTGTAAAGTGTGACATTATTAGTAAATCTGCTCCATATCCATATTGAAGAGACAGTAAGACATCTCACTGGCCATCTCAAAGCTGGGTTTGCACTAGTGATGAGCGGCAGGGGAAATATTCAAATTCGCGAAATTTCACAAATATTTGGTAGAATATTCATCATATATTTGCAAATTCGCTATTATTTTCTAGATTGCAAAAATCGGCAATGTAATATTCGCGTAATGCGCACGCAATATCGGCGTGGGTCACTATAGCTACATTTTTCAAACTGCTCAAAGTTTAATGAGACCTGAGAAAATGGTTAGCATGGCAGAACATTACAATAGCTTTATATGCAGATAGAGTGCGCCAAAATATTTGCGATTGCGCAAATCGGCAATAATGATGCGAATATTTTGGTGCAATACGTGCAAATTCACATTTTAACAGGTCTGATTACATATTAGTGATTGGTGCACTAAGTATTGTTGTGAACTTGACATTACAGCACTATGTATGTATGTAGTATATATACATACATACAGCTCTATGTATGTAGCATGTATGGATGGATCAGCTACACTATATCACTATCTAACCTACACTGACTATCTCCCACTAACTATCTGTATTATATATAAACTAACTATCTAATGTAATGTGACAAATGGAAACAAGAAAGCACAGCAATAACACTGCTGTCTCTCTCAGAACTGTAATAAACAGCAGAAAATGGCTGTGGGGAGGTTCTTATATATAAAAGGGTAGTCAACTTTCCTGTTGGTTGCCAAGGATGTTGCTGAGCTCAGAAAAAGACATTGCAGCCTTCTCATTGGGCGACAAGCAAAGAGGGAGGTTACTGATGGAAAAAAAGGTAGAATATTGGAAAATACGAATATATATCACTGTATTCTAAATATTTACTGAATGATTGAAGTTGCTATATTCGCGATAAAAATTCGCAATTCGAATATTTGCGCCCAACACTAGTTTGCACCATGCTGATGTCAAAGAGAGAACAAAGCAGATTAACAGCATTCACCGGATACCATTCTTCACCTCAGTCTGCACTATTAATTCGATTTTTCTTAAATAGATTTAGGTGAAGCTTAAAATATTTATTAGTATAATTGATATATTTATATATTACAGTTTTCTCATTATAACAATCTTCTTTCTTAACAAAAAATTTTTTCATCATTAATTAATAATTATCAACATTTTTATTCTATAAGAAACATCCAATCCACTTTTCCAGCTGCACAAATTATGTTAAATCCCATATTAGTATTTGCTGGAGGAACCATAATCCAGAATTAATTTTATGATGCTTTAAATAACAGTAATTTTCCACTATGTACATATAATGAACAGTGCTGGCATTTTACACAAAGCTAATTTCTGATAAGACTGTGCCAGGGAAAAGAAAATCTTTACAGTATATGAGTAACTTTATGCAAAGTCAATTCTTCCTACAGCAATCACATCTGTGGATTTCATTCATTATGCAGTCATCAATCAGCTCGTTTTCCTGTTCTGATCTTCCAAAATAATTCTTCTTGCTCTTACATTATTTATTATGTGGTTTGGTCATAAGGCAGAATAATTATCTGGAGCAATGCAAACAGCAAAAATACTGAAACACAAAATACTGGGTATGAATTTTATGCTTCTTTTTCACAGTTAATATATATTTTGGATTTGTGACAATATTACTCTTTAGTAAATGTAATAATCAATTATTACATAATTATAATCCATTAATCTATTAAAAGATGAAATTGATGACAGCTAATTAAAACATGCAAAGCAGACATGATCTAAAATTTACATAAATGGAGGGCACACAACTTTCATGGGACTTAATTTTATTTCAATGGTTTCATTAGATATTTAACCTTCACGTTTCAATGATTCTTTTTCCTAGATTCGGTCTGGAAAAGCAGTTACTTCTAAAGACAAATGCACATGCTTTTAAAAACTGAAACTCCAATTGGGAGCCATAAAAAAATAAAAGTAGCTAATCATAGGGTTAACCAGACCCAGGAGTCAGAGGCTCTATGTGGTTACTAAGATTAGCCAAAGTGGATGGTTTTAACAGTCCATTTTTCATGCTGAATACTTTCCTTTGGACTCCATTAGTTGGTCTAAGCTGTCTGAGATATGTTGATAGAAGTCATCTGGTGAGGGATTCTGTCTAACATAGTACATAAGGCCGAAAAAGACATTTGTCCATCCAGTTCGGCCTGTCACCCTGAAAGTTGATCCAGAGAAAGGCAAAAAAAACCCTGTGAGGTAGAAGCCAACTTTTCCCATTTAAGGGGAATAAAAATTCCTTCCCGACTTCAATCAGGCAATCAGAATAACTCCCTGGATCAACAACCTATCTCTAGTAGCTATAACCTGTAATATTATTATACTCCAGAAAAACATCCAGGCCCCTCTTGAATTCCTTTATTGTACTCACCATCACCATCTCTTCAGGCAGAGAGTTCCATGGTCTTACTGCTCTTACCGTAAAGAATCCTCTTCTATGTCTGTGTACAAACCTTCTTTCCTCCAGACGCAGAGGATGTCCCCTCATCACAGTCCTGGGGATAAGTAAATGATAGGATAGATCTCTGTACTGATCACTGATATATTTATACATAGTATATGTATATTATTACATAGTAATCTCCCCTCAGTTGTCTTTTTTCTAAAGTGAATAACCCTAATTTTGATAATCTTTCAGTTTACTGTAGTTGCCCCATTCCAGTTATTACTTTAGTTGCCCTCCTCTGAACCCTTTCCAGCTCTGCTATTTCTGTCTTGTTCACAGGAGCCCAAAACTGTACACAGTACTCCATGTGTGGTCTGACTAGCGATTTTTAAAGTGGCAGGACTATGTTCTTATCACGGCATCTATGCCCCTTTTGATGCAACCCTTATCTTATTAGCCTCGCGGCAGGTGCCTGACACTGGTTTTTGCAGCTTAGTTTGCTGTTTATTAAAATTCCTAGATCCTTTTCCATGTCAGTGTTACCAAGTGTTTTACCATTTAGTATGTACGGGTGACTTGCATTATTCCTTCCCATGTGCATAACCTTACATTTGTCAGTGTTAAACCTCATCTGCCACTTATCTGTCCAAGCCTCCAATCTATCCAGATTCTTCTGTAGCAGTATATTGTCCTCTTCAGTGTTAATTACTTTACACAGTTTAGTGTCATCTGCAAAAATTGATATTTTACTATGCAGCCTTCTACCAGATCATTAATAAATATATTTAAAAGAATAGGGTCCAATAATGACCCCTGAGGTACCCCACTAGTGACAGTGACCCAATTTGAGTGTGTACCATTAATAACCACCCTCTATTTTCTATCACTCAGCCAGTTACTTACCCACTTACAAACATTTTCTCCCAGTCCGAGCATTCTCATTTTATATACTAACCTTTTATGTGGTACAGTGTCAAATGCTTTGGAGAAGTCCAGATATACGACATCCATTGATTCGCCGCTGTCAAATCTAGAACTTACCTCCTCATAGAAGCTGATTAACTTAGTTTGGCATGACCGATCTCTCATGAAGCCATGCTGATATGGCGTCATTTGCTTATTTCTAGAGATGAGTGAACACCTGGATGTTCGGGTTCGAGAAGTTCGGCTGAACTTTATCCCGAACCCTATTGAATTCAATGGGGACCCGAACTTTTGGGCTCTAAAAAGGCTGTAAAATAGTCCAGGAAAGGGCTAGAGGGCTTCAAAAGGCAGCAAAATGTAGGTAAATGCCCTGCAAACAAATGTAGATATGGAAATTAATTAAAATAAAATAAATAAAAATTAACCAATATCAATTGGAGAAAGGTCCCATAGCAGAGAATCATGCGTCATATCACCCACCACTGGAGAAGGCCACTTTCAGTTATTTAGGCCCCAGCACCCAGACAGAGGAGAGAGGTCCCACAGCAAGGAATAAGGCGTCATATCACCCACCACTGGAGAAGGCCGCTTTCAGTTATTTAGACCCCAGCACCCAGACAGAGGAGAGAGGTCTAACAGCAAGGAATAAGGCGTCATATCACCCACCACTGGAGAAGGCCACTTTCAGTTATTTAGACCCCAGCACCCAGACAGAGGAGATAGGTCCCACAGCAAGGAATAAGGCATCATATCACCCACCACTGGAAAAGGCCACTTTCAGTTATTTAGGCCCCAGCACCCAGACAGAGGAGAGAGGTCCAACAACAAGGAATAAGGCGTCATATCACCCACCACTGGAGAAGGCCACTTTCAGTTATTTAGGCCCCAGCACCCAGACAGAGGAGAGAGGTCCCACAGCAAGGAATAAGGCGTCATATCACCCACCAGTGGAGAACGCCACTTTCAGTTATTTAGGCCCAGCACCCAGACAGAGGAAAGAGGTCCCACAGCAAGGAATAAGGCGTCATATCACCCACCACTGGAGAAGGCCACTTCCAGATATTTAGGCCCCAGCACCCAGACATAGGAGAGAGGTCCCACAGCAAGGAATAAGGCGTCATAACACCCACCACTGGAGAAGGCCACTTCCAGATATTTAGGCCCCAGCACCCAGACAGAAGAGAGAGGTTCCACAGCAAGGAATCATGCGTCATATCACCCACCACTGAAGATGGCCACTTTCAGTTATTTAGGCCCCAGCACCCAGACAGAGGAGAGAGGTCCCACAGCAAGGAATAAGGCGTCATATCACCCACCACTGGAGAAGGCCACTTTCAGTTATTTAGGCCCAGCACCCAGACAGAGGAGAGAGGTCCCACAGCAAGGAATCATGCGTCATATCACCCACCACTGGAGAAGGCCACTTTCAGTTATTTCGGCCCCAGCACCCAGACAGAGGAGAGAGGTCCCACAGCAAGGAATAAGGCGTCATATCACCCACCACAGGAGAAGGCCACTCTTAGTTATTTAGGCCCCAGCACCCAGACAGAGAAGAGAGGTCCCACAGCAAGGAATCATGCGTCATATTACCCACCACTAGAGAAGGCCACTTTCAGTTATTTAGGTCCCAGCACCCAGACAGAAGAGAGAGGTCCCACAGCAAGGAATAAGGCGTCATATCACCCAAATAAGTTATTTCCGTTGAGATCCTCTAAGATAGCATCTCTCAGAAAACCTTCAAACAGTTTATCCACAACAGATGTTAAACTTATCGGCCTATAGTTTCCGGGCTCTGTTTTTGGATCCTTTTTGAATATTGGCACCACATTTGCTATGCGCCAATCCTGTGGAACATTCCCTGTTAGTATAGAGTCCGCAAACATCAGAAATAAGGGTCGGGGTCTGGCTAAGACATTACTTAATACCTTTAGGATACGGGGTGTATGCCATCCGTTCCTGGCGATTTGTCTATTTTAACCTTTGTAAGTCGCTGATGTACTTCTTCCTGGGTCAGACAGGACACTTTTAATGGGAAATTTATTTTTACATTCAGCATTTCATCTGACAGTTTATTTTTCTCAGTGAAAACATTGGAGAAAAAAATATTTAACAGCTTTGCTTTCTCCTCGTCGCTCTCTGCAACTCCCCTCTCATTACTCTTTAAAGTGCCGACACCTTTAGATTTATACTTTTTAACATTTATATAATTAAAAAACATTTTAGGGTTAGTTTTACTCTCTTTGGCAATTAATCTTTCGGTCTCTAGTTTGGCCGCTTTTATTTTTTTTTTTTACATGTTCTATTTTTTTCCTTATAGCTTTTCAGTGCTTCCTCACTACCCCGGGTTTTAGTGATTTATATGCTTTCTTTTTGTCATTTATTGCTTTCTTTACAGTTCTATTTATCCACATTGGTTTCTTTTTGTTCCTTAACCTGTTATTCCCATATGGTATGTACCTCTCACAATGAAATTTTAGTATGCTTTTAAAGATATCCCTTTTTGTGGCTGTATTTTTATTTTTGAGGACTTTGTCCCAGTTATTTAGACCTATGGCCTCTCTTAGTTGGCTAAATTTAGCTTTTTGAAGTTTGGTATTTTTGTTCCTTCCTGTAGAAATGCTCTTTTGAATGATAATTGGAAGGTTATTACTTTATGATCACTATTTCCCAGATGTCCCCCAACCTACACGTCTGTTGTTCTGTCAGGTCTATTGGTTAATACTAAGTCCAGTATGGCTGTCCCTCTAGTCGGGTCCTGAACCAGTTGGGACAGGTAATTGTCTTTGGTTATTGCCAAGAACCTGTTTCCTTTATGCGATGTACATCTTTAAGTTTCCTAGTCTATATCTGGGTAGTTGAAGTCCCCCATAATAACCACCTCATTATGCTTTGCGGCCTCGTATATTTCGTTTAGTAGTAGATTTTCTGTGGACTCTGGTATATTAGGTGGTTTATAGTAAACTCCTATTAGTAATTTATTATTGTTTTTGGCTCCATGTATCTCTACCCACAGTGACTCCATATGTTCATGTCCCTCACTAATATCTTCTCGGACTTTGGGCTTTAGACAGCACTTTACATAAAGGCAGACCCTCCCCTCTCCGGTTTTGATGATCCTTTCTAAACAGACTGTAACCTTGTACATTAACTGCCCATTCATAGCTATCATCCAGCCATGTCTCAGTGATTCCCACTATGTCATAGTCCTCCTCACACATCACTAATTCCAGTTCCCCAGTTTTGTTAGTCAGGCTTCTGGCATTAGTATATATACAATTAAGAGGTTTATGTATATTTTTAACCCTACAACTTTCCTTCTGAACTGTTCTAGTTCCTCCTTCCATTTTTCCACCAGTCCCACTACCTTGCCCCTGGTCTCTATCTGCACTATCTTCCCTCCTATAATGTAATTACCCTACCCTCCAGTCCCTAGTTAAAACACTCCTCCAACCTTCTAACCATCTTTCCCGCCAACACAGCTGTCCCTTCCCCATTGAGGTGCAGCCCGTCCCTACGATAGAGCCTGTAGCCGACAGAGAAGCCTGCCCAGTTCTCCAGGAACCCAAACCCCTCCTTCCTACACCAGTTCTTGAGCCACTTGTTAACCTCCCTAATCTCCTACTGCCTTTCTTGTGTGGCTCATGGTACAGGCAGTATTTCGAAAAATGCTACCTTTGAGGTCCTCACCCTAAGCTTTTGACCTAAATCCCTGAAATCATTTTTAAGGACTTTCCACCTACCTCTAACTATGTCATTGGTTCCGATATGGACCATAAATGCTGGATCTTCTCCAGCCCCTCCCACTAATCTGTCAACCTGATTCGCAATGTGTCGAACTCTAGCGCCGGGAAGACAGCACACTGTTCGGCGATCACGGTCTTTGTGACAGATTGCCCTATCTGTTCCCCTAATAATTGAGTCTCCCACTACCAGCACCTGTCTGGCCTGCCCTGCTCTCCTGGTCCCCTGCTTACTGGAGCTGACATTTCCCTGACTGGCAGAGGAAGTGTCTGGCTGCAGCAGTGCCGTCCCTGAACTGACATCCCCCTCATCTGCCAAACGTGCAAACTTGTTGGGGTGTATCAGAACAGGGCTAGCCTCCCTAGCACTCTTCCCTCTACCCCGCTTTCTAACTGTTTCCCAGCTAGCTGCCTCACTTTCCTCAGCCTCCTCACTGTCACCCTCCCCCTCATCTACCCCAAAGAGTGCTTGGTCGGTGAGATGCAAACTATTTTGCAAAAATGTCAATGCCTCTCAGTGTTGCAACTCGCCCGTTTAGAGACTCGATTTGCGATTCCAAGCAGGTAATTTGCTCACATTTTGAACAAAGATATACACCCTCAAACGGCTGTTCCAGGACTGCATGCATCATACAAGATGTGCACTGGACGGCGTTGTCAATTGTGCAATGCATACTAAATGGTGATTACACAACAAAAGAGAAAAATACAATATAATGTAGTAATAAGAAACTGACTAATTGCAGTCCCCCACTGAAGTCACTTAATCTTAAGTCACACACTTATACAAACACACACTTAATCAAACACGCGACGCTCAAACTTGCGTTATATGCCTTCTTATATAAATGGAGGTCTCAGAACCAGTCTGTTTTTTTTCCCTCTGGATTCAAATGACTGGGCTGCCCTCAAGGCTGGCTTTTTTACTTCTCCTAATTAGACAACTACACCTTAATTACATACCGTTGAGAAGAAAAAAAAAAAAGATGTTGTTATCACAGTATATTCTCAGCTGCTTTGCAATGAACCTTGCAGCAGAAGCAGAAGTCTATACCTCATTTTCTGCTCTTGTTGCCCACATATATACAAATTTTAGTTAGCTAAATTAACAATGCAAGAATGCTTTGATGTAACAATTTGAAAGCATGCACAGGGCAACCACATTTTATGGAGCATGACTAGTCTATGAGAATGGCAGGGCTTGTACCTGAGATGGCCATATAGGCCACTGTCTAGGGTACCACATGGTTAACAGTTGCCTTTACATTTGTTCCTAACTCAAATTAGAAAATTGTGGCTGATAATGTTGTATGACTAGAGATAAGTCCATTTCTTAAAATTTGACCTGGCCTCGGACACCCGAATCAGGTGGGAACAGGGCACTTTTTAAATGGAATGTATTATTTGTTTTTATGTATGTATTTATGTGTGAGGTTAGAAAGTTGTTCGTTATAAGTTGTATTATTTTTTACAATAATAAAATATAGGCTAATAATAAAATACACAATAATAAAAGATATGCTAATATAAATAATTGTTTGCATGAAAATGTTACACATAGTTTAATATAACAGATTGATGGTGGATTGATGGAGCATAAATGTATGGATTACAAAAGTCATGTGAAATGCTTCAAAACAAAGAGATTGTTTTAGATTGTAAAACCTTCAGGTAACGTGATGGATGTCTGAAATGCCTGACCCTAGTAGCCCATGTGGTAAATATAAGGGTTTTAGTATAAAAATTCTAGTTGCTATTTCAGATGTTTCATGTGGGACTGGAGAAACTAAGCTCACACATTGTCTAAGTCCTCTCTTTATATTATGTAATATTATTTAGATAGGACCAGTAGACTGAATAGTCTAAATGCAGGTCAGATTGGTGATATTGAAGAGGGCACCTTTAGACATCACACAATATTTACATTGATTTTCTTTGCAAATTATTGATAAAACATGAAAAGGTAATTATTTTACAATTTTTAAAGCCAATTTGTAAGATTTAATTAAGTAAATACTTAAAAGGGTTTACTAGGATTTTACATTGGTGGCTTATATTTAAGATAAGCAGAGCATATGAGCAGTGGTGCTCTTCCCGCCACTGTGCAAATCACATAGCAACACACACCCTTGCATCTGTGTCTGTGGAGTGGCATTGTTTATGTGTGACTGTCGCTCCATTTACTCTCAGTGGTCAGATCTCTACCAATTAGTTACTTATACGTATCTCATTGGTTCTTATAAGGTCTTATAGAAGAACAATCTCTTTAATCGACAGTATTATATCTCCATAGGAGAATGAATATCGAGCAGTGTGACCTGTTGCACAGCAAACTCAGCAATTGCTAAAATGATTCCTGCCAAAGGAAGAATTGGCGCATAGGTTACATACTTGTGAAATTTCAGTCCATTCTAACAAATTGCGGTACAAGACCGATTCAAGGGCATGCTACAGATTTTCAAATCTTGTGTAGTTGCAGTGACTTTCCACCACACATATACAGTACATGGACTTACAGTGGACACTCCAGTTCTCAAACAGTATACAAGTAGGACATCACAGATAAATTACCAAAATATTAAAACAACAATGAAAACAGAAGCCTGCAAAAATCTTTGATTTTAGCGGGTATTTGGCTGCTTGTTAATGAGTAATAAAATGTCGGAATTGTTTGTTGCTTTGGTTGTCAAACAAAACTAAGAAGCAATATACCTTGGCCGCTATCGAGAAGTTTAAGTGAAATAGCAGCTTTTCGGTGTTTTTCTTTAGACTGATGTTGTAGCTATAAAAGTACATATTGTAGAGTAGAGGACAAAGGGCATAGTCAAGGATCAAAAGAACTCTGCAGAGACACAATAAATCACAGAATCAAGTTGAATCTTTGTTTCTTTCATACTGTGTGTTTTTTCTGCCTTATAAGACAAAATGTTCTTTTCGTTTCTCTTAGATACCACTGCTGCTCTAAGAGAAAATTAAGATGTTCGTACATTCTCAGAACCATTTTTTTCAATGTGTTTTCTACAGTAAAAGGCAATTAATGCAACCGATGTAGTACATTATGTTCCTGAGTGAAAGCAGGAATTACCATACTTTCTGTTTAATCTGACTGAAAATGTATTTTCTAAAAATATTTATTTGCATTAAATAACAGGTTTAGCTATAATGAATTTTCTAAAAGTTATCATTTTGAGAGAATCTTGGAAATATATTTTGTTCTGATTCAAAACATATCAGGGCAAGAGCTACCCAGAAATTCATGCTCTTAGGAGACACTCTCAGTATCCCACACTTACTATTGTGATTGCGCCTATAATTTAATGTATTTTGGTGCAAAATATCACATCAAAATGTTATACCTAATTTTGAAGCAAATGTGGCAAGAAATAAATCCACCACCCTTGCTCAACAGAATGAATAGGGGTGGTGCTTAGGAGAATGGGGAAGATACAAGGGATAATGACTAAGTGTTTTGTCAGATGGAGGCAGAATTGGAACAATAGCTAAGGGGAAATCTTAATTAATATAATAGCTAAACAAACTATATGTGTATTGATCAGAGTAAATTAAAATCTATTAAATGCATTGTCTTCTTCTGCAGCAAATAATAGAGATTGCTGAACCAGCACAAGCACCTTTCCCAGTACCACTTGAAGAAGGGATACCCTATGAAATATTTTCCAAATTCCTATCACTACCAGTTCCTAAAGAAGACACAGAACCAGTTGAGGTATGCTTTATTTGTGTTACCTATGAGCTGTCTATCTTATATGCGTAAAGCATAGTGTTTTGAACTTGTGAGGTTATTCCCAATGGCATTATGTTCTAATACAAAGTTTACAAGCTCTCTGTACATATGCTCTTAGGATATCAGATAAATATTTGACTTGGGTTGCCCATTCTTAATATATACTGAATCAATGGAAGTGCACTTTTAGATAAGTCTATCCATCATATCAAGTGATTGCATACCAATAGCATATTCCATTATGTATTAATCATGGGGATCTG
>JAKVIS010003441.1:0-17349 GCA_033119425.1 Bufotes viridis
GAAAAAGGAAGAAAACGCTTGGTCACTAAGGGGTTTTCCGAGACTATACTAATGATGACCTGCAGGTGTCGGACCCCTACCGATCAAAGTAGTAAAGTCTCTGAAAGACCCCTTAAATGTCTGATCTGGAGGTCTGATGAAAAAAATGTTTTTCTTATTTTCCTCCTCTTAAAACCTTATGCTTCTTATGATCAGGATTCACCCAAACAGCTGCCATGACTAATGTTACATTTGTCAGACTGCATAGGTCTCTCCCCTTCTCTTTTAAAAAGTAGCGAGCACTGCGTAAACCAAAAACCACACGTATTTGTGTAAAAGTGGGCTTGTGCAGTAACATTCCCGTAATGTCCCATAGAGCTGCTTGAGGCACTTACCTTCTATCGCTGTGAGCCGGTTACAGGACAGATTGAGACTCTGCAGACTTATCAGAGCGTCCAGGCCTTCAATTCTGGAAAGAAGATTGGATGACAAGTCCAGATGCTGCAGACGATGGAGGGATGAGAGGCCTTCAATCCTGGAGATCTGATTGCAGTGCAGGTTGAGGGACAGGAGGCGAGCATGCAAGTTAATGTCCAGCAGACTGAAAGGATAAAGAAGTAATAGCAGTAAACACATAGGGGGGCATGTATTATAGGCCACTTTTTGCCGCTCACTTCACTTTTCCCGATTGCTGAGGAAAGGCGGCGTGACGTAGGCGGCCCGGCAGGCTTGTCTCAATAATCATTTTCCACGCCAGTTTTTGGCGTGTAAAATGACTTAAATCTGCGCCAGCAATGGAGCTGGCGTAGATTCTAGTATGCCGCATGGCCTGCTGGAGGAGGACCCATAGAAGTAACCAGGGCTGTGGAGTCGGTAGATAAATTGTCCGACTCCGACTCCTCAGATTTTGAAACTTCCGACTCCGACTCCTCGACTCCGACTCCTCTGTATTTATTATGCAAATACAAAGCTGTTCCACCAAGTTCTTCTAATCTCCTCTAGCACAGAGAGGTAGTTGAGCAGAAGCTGCTGCCTTCTCCTTTGTGTGCTGATCTTCTGCTGAAGATAGAGCAGTGGGAGGATCCAGGAAGGGGCAGGGGAAGGGGCATTTATTTTAAAACATGATTTTCCTAGTAGAATCCCATAGTCATGTTTAAAATTTAAGCTAACAATCTGAGTTTACATGTTTTATAGCCTTAGTTGAATGATAGCAGTTTTTCAAATGGTTTACAGCTTCAGTCTTGAACTATTGACTATCCATTCCCTTCACTTATACAAGTGTCTCCAGTCCTTAATCAGTTATCAGTGAGAGGCGAGGATAACCATGGGTTCCCTGTAACAGCAGACCACAAGACGATGGAAAGTGTAAGTATTGCCGCTCCTTAAAGGGACACTGACAGGCTGATTTTCCAGCTAAAGATAAATATATATTGGTATTCATCAGAGAATTAGGAATAAAACTATACTAATGTTACCCCCAGTTAAGCTGTACTTGTGTTTAAAAAACATTTTAATCTGTATGCAAATTCACTATCTTTGTGCCCAATGGGGCAGCGTCTCCTGCGGCTTTGTGACCAGCCGCGCCCGAAGTACAGCTTCCCAGCGCTGTTCCCCTCGTTATTATTCACTGCACTGGCCTTTTTTTCAGGCTAGCCGAACGCTGAATTCCTGCGCAGGCGCACGTGTAGAGTGCTGGCAGCAGCCTCGTCTGGCTATGCTGAGGCTGTGCCAGCTTTCTCTCTTCCTCCTCGCTACCAAGTCCTGTCTAGTGCTGCCAGTACTCTACATGTGCGCCTGCCCCTTGGGCACAAAGGTAGAGAATTTGCATATTGATTAAAACGTTTTTAAACACAAGTAAACCTCAACTGGGGGTAACAGTCGTCTAGTTGTATTCCTAATCCTCTGATGAATACCAGCAGATATATCAGCCTGTCAGTGTCCCTTTAACTGCATAGTAAAGCATATGAAAAGCATGCTTCTTCACGGTTACTTAACGTCTTTGTTTAGCGGTAACGTGACGCACTGCATGCATTGGCCTTTATTCTTACAGTAGAGAAGTAATTAATTATAACTTTATCTGAATTGGGACATTTAAACTTGCTTTTTTTTTATTCCAATTTATTTTTATTCTAATTTAAATCTAGTAGGAGTCGGAGTCGGAGTCGGTCCATTTTTTGCCGACTCCGACTCCAGGTACCCAAAATTGTCTCCGACTCCGACTCCTCGACTCCGACTCCACAGCCCTGGAAGTAACGGTACTATTCATGTCTGTGTCCTACTGCCATATTAATCACCTATGTGTTGCGGCCACAACATGATTTTTAATATGGACGTCCGAGTAAGGCCTTACATTGGGCAACAGACAGCACAGCTGAGAGTTAAAGGGGTTGTCTCACTTCATCAAATTGCATTTATAATGTAGAGAAAGTTATAACAAGCCACTTCCTAATGTATTGTGATTGTCCATATTGCTTCCTTTGCTGGCTGGATTCATTTTTCCATCACATTACACACTGCCCGTTTCCATGGTTACAGACCACTCTGTAATCCAGCAGAACCGTGCTTGCATACAATACAAAAAAATACCATTCGCTGATGTGAGACAACCCCTTTAAAGGGGCGTGCCAACACAGTACAAAACCTGGCAAATGGTTAAAGTGGATCTGTCATTTCATAGCGACATGTCAAAAGTTTTGATCGTTTGTGGTCCATGTGCAAAGACTAGCGATTGGTGGGGGGTCCCATCTGAGAGCATGCGGGCATATCGCTAGGACCCGCATCTATATCGAGAACGGATCGGGCCAAAGTGGTGGCTGGAGGACTCCGGTCTGGCCACCCCCAAGAGCTCTCCCCATGGTACTGAATGGGAACGCACTGCGCATGACTGGTCACTGCTTCCATTCACTTTTATGGACCCGACAGAAACCATAGAAATGAATAGGGGGTGCCATCCACCTCTTTCAAGGCTCCATTTAGGAGATAGGTGCGGGTCCCAGCGATATGCCCCCATTTTCCCAGATGAGACAACCCCTCTAATGCCCGGACCTCGGCGTATAGACCTGTCTCTCGGAGTATGGAGACAGGTCTTCTCTACTTGTAGCCCAAACAGCACAAAAACCTTTTCATGGTTGTGTATCTGCTGATAGAATAGGCGCTAACTATTAGATTGGTGGGGGTCTATCACCAGAACGGGGATCTCAAACACTGCAGGGCCCCCCCCGAAATGAATGCAGCGGCAGGCTGAGCATGTGAACTGCCGCTCTGTTCGTTTCTATGGGACAGCTGGAAATAGCCAAGGGCTCATACTCGGCTATCCCTGGCGGTCCCATAGAGAAGAACGGCGCACAGTGCACGTACTTGACCTGCCTCTCCATTCATTTTCTATGGATAGGGCATAACTTGTTACAACTGTAATACCCCTTTAACGAGGGGATCACTCCCCCTGCCCCTCTCAGCATAGGCTCATGGGCCGCCCTTGATGTCAGTCACTGCTCGGAGATCAGTATTTGCTGTGCCATTTGGGCTAACAGAAGAACAGACCTTTCTCCGTAGCAGACCAAAGAGACTTGCTGTTGCTCAGAGCGGCTGGTGGAGCATCTCCACCGCTCCTCCATATCTACGGCACTGCCAGAGGTGGTGGCGTGTCCTACTGGGCCATCTATGGCAGTCTCACAGAATGAATGGAGCGACACAGCCTATGCTTGACCAGCTGCTCCATTCTTCTGGGGGGTTCTCAGGATCAGTGGGGGTCCCTGCAGTCAGACCCCACCGATCAGTTAGGAATTCCAGTAGATAACCTGTAGTAACTGGAATACCGCTTTAAAGTGTAACTGCCGTTTAAATTTAATTTTTGCTAATGTGTAGTGTAAGTGATATATAACATTTTTGTAATTCACTTTAATTAGGCAAAATGTTTATTTTTTGTAGAAAATAGGACCTGAAATGTCCCTTAGCAGTGCTCTCTAGGGCCATCCATCTCCTTTAAGCAAAGGAGAGACGGGCTGTTCGGGAGCTGCGCTTCTGCCCGCGCTGCTCCCCTGGTGGGCACAGGAGTCTTAGGAGATAAAATGACATCTATATTCCCCCTTTCAATGAAATCTAATGATTTTCTTCAAACACTGACCTGCTTAGTTGAAGCACTGTATGTAGTGAGCGCTTACTTCAGGCCGGTGAAAAGCTCACTAAAAGCGCTACTAAGCAGGTCAGTGATTGTACAAAGCCATTATATTTCATTGAAAGGGGGAATATAGATGTCATTTTATCTCCTAAGACTCCTGTGCCCACCAGGGGAGCAGCGCAGGCAGAGGCGCAGCTCCCGAACAGCCCGTCTCTCCTTTGCTCATTTCAGAGAGTGCTGCTAAGGGACATTTCGGCTCCTATTTTCTACCAAAATTAAACATTGTGCCTAATTAAAGTAAATTACAAAAATGTTACATATCACTTACACTACACATTAGCAAATAATACATTTAAACGGCAGTTACACTTTAATAAACAGCTGTAAGGGGTTTACAGGCCTGAGCCGTGTCCCAGAGGGTCCTGCACACCATGACATGCACGGCTATACAGCTACTCGGCCTACAAATAGGGGTCTGCACCTATGTGATCAGGGGGGCACCTCCAGTAAAATCAGGACATTGCAGCTATTAATTCTTACCTAGTGATCTGCTTATCCATCAAGCTCAGGTCCTTGCCATCATGGTCCTCGTCTGCCATCTTTATTCACAGCAGCGGCCAGATCCTAAACACAAAGGATTTCATGAATCGACATTTAGGAATATAGGACTGTGTGCCACGTGGCAGTATCGGGGGCACACGCCTCTATGGGCAAATGCTGTACTCACCCCTCAGTTATAGGATTTAGAGGGAACGTCCACCATAGCAACTTATCACCATCAGTCCCACAGACAGTGAATGGAGCAGACATGTGAATGTGCGACCACTGATCCACTGAAGGGGGACCCAGGCCCTCTGTTCTTGTTGGGGGTCCAGGGATCAGGCACATTATCTATATTGCTATAATGCAGTGCTTCTCAATTATTTTCTGTCATGCCCCCCCTAGGAAGAAGAAAACATTTCGCGTGCCCCGCGCGACTGTAAATAGTATCATTTGTCTATAAAATTGTTATAAGTACACCAATCTCCCCACAGGCAAGGGCCATTAACACCCCCCCTTCCCCCCCCAATCATGTGCAGGCTCCATTAACCCCCCCTCCCCAATCATGTGCAGGCTCCATTAACCCCCCCCTCCCCCCAATCATGTGCAGGCTACATTAAACCCCCCCCCCCCCCCAAAACTTACCTCCTCTTCCGGCCTGTGTCCCGCTCTGCACTCTGCTCAGGCGGCGCGATGACGTCACCGCGCCCGCCCTGAACACGCTCTGATAGGCTGCCGGCACAAGGCCCAGTAGCCTATCAGAGGAGCAGGAGGGAGACGCCTCTCCTCTCCTGCTCCGCAGCACAGCCATCTGTATCGCTGTCCAGAGGACGGCGATACAGATCACTATGGAGATGAACGCTTCCACGGTGGAAGCGTTCATCTCCTGTGACCTGGAGCCCCCCTTTACGGAGCCTCGCGCCCCCCCTGGGGGGCGCGCCCCACTATTTGAGAAACACTGCTATAATGGAACATGGGATAAGTTGCTATGAGGGTCTCCTTGGCTGCCAGCACTCTACAGACTACATAAAATGTCATCTACATCCGGCCGGAGGGGATGAGTCCAGCACCATTAGTGCATTCAGAAAAAGATTTCTACGATCCATAAGTGTTAGTTTAGGAGCCGTTGTCTCACTATTAGGTCGCCCCCATGTGTAACGACATGTCCTCCCAGGTGACGTCACCACAGCAGACTGTGTCTGTCAGTATAGACCACACGTCATCATGACCGGGGTGCATCGGCAGGGGCTCATTCACACAAGCGTTGTAAAACTTGGCCATCTTGAATTGGTATCATCTAGGGCTGCAACGTTTACTCGATGTAATTGACACAAAAAAAATCCTCAATGCAGTTTTCCTGCATCGAGGATCCGTTTTAATCATGTGACCACAGAACGTGAGTGAAGTGAAGCCTATTGCTCACCGCGCTGCACTGTCCTGGGCCTGGCGGGCATACAACGTGAGCGTGCGCTGCCTGACACTGTGTGACCTCAGGTCCCAGTGCATGTTGGGAAGAAGAAGACGATGCGGTCCTTCTCCTGCGGACTCTATATCGGCCAACCGCGCACCCTGCCAGGAAAGGTAAGTTTTATGAGGGGGAGGGGGGGGGCTGATGGACCTGGGGGACATGATGGCACGGAGGGGCTGATGGCACTGGGGGGAGCTGATGAGTTTTTATAAAGGAAAATGTTCTTTTAATTCATTTTTTTTCTTATTTCTTATTAATCGATAGAATACTTGAATACTAAAATAATTGATAGCTGCAGCCCTAGTGTCATCTCTCACTGTGTTCCATTTGTGGGTATTTTTTTTCACACATATAACTTCAGTATTTAATCAGTTTTTCATGTCCATGAAAAAAAAAAAAACACCCAAAAACTGAAGAACTCTCACCCGGAGTTTCCTAGAAACCATGAAAAACAGGCTGTGCACGGATGGTGTCTGTGCATTGCCATTTTTTTAGTTCACTGACCCAGTGACTTGAATAGGTGGGTCTCGCTTCAAAATCGGACCAAAATACTGCATGCCGCAATTATATCTCTGCGTGGGCCGATGATCCGTGAAGAGTCGGACACGTGAATTGGTCCACTGACTGAGTGTGACTGGACGTGAAAACTCCTCGTCAGAATGAGCCCTAAGTGAAGTCATGGCAATCAATGCAGTATGTTTAAAGGGGTTTTCTGAGATTTTTTTTATTGATGACCTGTCCTCTGGATACCTCTAAATAAACCATCAGTATTTGATATGTGGGGGTCCGACATCCGGGACCCCCGCCGATCAGCTGTTTGAGAAGACACCAGTACTCCTGTGAGCACCGCAGCCTTCTCACAACTTTTCCTAGGCCAGTGACGTCACGTTCACTGTTCATCTGGCCTAAGAGCAGCTCAGCCCCATCCGTTTTTTTAGACAGAAAAAAGATCAGAAGAATGGAAAATGAAACGGAGATGTGAACGCTCCCTAACAAATGTAAGAGTATGTTCACACTCGGCATAAACACTGCAGATCTGCTGGTGCGAATCCACAACACTTCTAGACATGTGGATGAGATCTGTGCCCTCCACCATAGTAATACAGTCCTCTGTGCCCCCTCCATAGTAATACAGTCCTCTGTGCCCCCTTCATAGTAATAAAGTCCCCCCTCCATAGTAATAAAGTCCCCCCTCCATAGTAATAAAGTCATCTGTGCCCCCTCCATAGTAATAAAGCCCTCTGTGCCCCCTCCATAGTAATAAAGTCCTCTGTGCCCCCTCCATAGTAATAAAGCCCTCTGTGCCCCTTTGTAGTATTAATGCCCTCTCCTATTTGCCCCCTTTGTAACTACTCACCTAGTCCGGTTCCTGAAGCTCACAGTCCTCTCTTCCCTGCAGGTACAGATCGCTCTGCAGAACTGTGTGGGCGGAGCATATGCAGATTTCCGGGCTTCAGGCTCCTCCCACACATGCCAGCAGCGCGATCTGTGCCTGCAGGCTAAATGGTGGAGCGGGGAGAAGTCTTCCTGCTTCCCCATTCTGTGCGCCGCCGGCCTGAAGGAGCCGGCGGCGCTGAGCGGTGAGTAACAGGACTGCAGCTCCCTGCGCTCCAGCAATGAGCGCTTCCATCTGTACAGATGGAAGAGCTCATTGCTTCTGGCACCCCCTAAGACCGGGCACCCAGGGCAGACCACCCCCACTTAGTACGCCACTGACTTTCACATCTGTGTTTTTGCTGACGGTGCTGTGGGGGATCTCAAAACCACAGCAAAAAGCCTCAGTTCAAATAATACAACCGTCTGCATCCGTTCAGAACGGATCCGGTCGTATAATATAGAGAATGAAGAAACCGGCACTAAAACCATTGTAAGTCATGTCTGAAAAAAACGGATCCGGCGCCATTGACTTGCATGGTTTTTGGTTTCCGGCTTCTTCAGTTTCCCATGCCGTAAACAAAAACGCTGTTTGCAGCTTCCGATTGAAATGAATAGGAGGCTGTTTTGAAGCTGATTCTGAGGCACAAACGCTCCAAAATCAATGCCAAGGAACTCAGTGTGAACTGGCCCTAACAGCAGCATTGCTCCTAGAGGCTCAGTTGCATATAAGAAAACATCGTTATTCTCAGTAATGCGGCAGATATGAAGATGGGACCAACACAGATGCCTTCAGCTGCCAAGTGCACATGTCACAGGTCAGACAGTGTCATAGGTACGTCTGCTGACTGATGGGCTGGGCCTCGGGGTTGTCAGCTCCAAGGCCGGAGAGCCCCTTTAACCTGCGGTGGGGATCTACAACACGTCAAGTTATGTTACCATTTCTACAGTTTTAGGGAAAGCATAAGGTGAAATCAGCGGCGAAAATTCCGCTATGGAAAATCTGTACGTGTGACCGTACTCTGACATGTTAAAAAATAAAAATAAAAATATGTGTTGAAAGAACACTTGAATTTTTTGACTTTTTATAAAAATAAAAAAAAAATGCTAAAAAGTGATATATCTGCTCCAGCTTCATCATACTGAGGTACTACAAGTCCCAGAGAAACCTGTCAGACCACACACCTTGGAGAATACCGCTTTCCCCACACACAAAGCACATAGTGTGAATTGTGGCTCTCCGGTAACGCACATCACACTCACCCCGGCGGACACACGGCTCACTCGTCCCGCTGTATGAAGGCGGCACAGACACAGACCGGAAGCTGTTAGCGGCATGGCAACCGTACGCTTCCACCACAGAACCCCGCCCACTCAGCGGTACAGCCAATCACTGAAGAGCCGGAAGGACGTACTTGTTTGTTTATAAAATGGGATTTGCATAAACAGGCGGTGGTCTGTGTCAGCGGGGTGTGGAGGGGGCGGGGCTGACAACGGTGCTGTCCTGACAACTTTTACATGTGGGGATCGGCATCTCCCGGCTTATAAACAGACCACCGAGCGGGAACTGCAGGCGTAGCAAGTGCGAAGCCACACCTCTGACTCCGCCCAGCGCCTGACACGTGCACCCTCACCCATTGCCTCCCCTCATACACACAGAAGAATGCCCCTTTGCACTAGTACTTACTGTTCAGCTGCCCCCTTAGTGCTCCCCCTATGATAGTGCTTGCCTCCCAACATTAGAAAAGGACTCTATGTGCAGTGTGCGATTTTTTTTTTCTGAATCCCACCCAGTCCCCTAAATGCCCCGACAGAGTAATTATTCCCCCTTTATGCCACCACACACTAGTTATGCCCAGATATGTGCCCCCTCACAGTAGTATGTAGAGCGGTGCCCCTCACTGTGATATGCCCAGTTATGTGCCCCCTCACAGTAGTATGTCCAGCGGTGCCCCTCACTGTGATATGCCCAGTTATGTGCCCCCTCACAGTAGTATGCCCAGCGGTGCCCCTCACTGTGATATGCCCAGTTATGTGCCCCCTCACAGTAATATGCCCAATAAAGTGCCCCCTTCACAGGTTGTAGAAAAAAATGGATAAATATGGAAAATCTGCCAAAACAGGGAAATTTAGAAGTTTAATCTTTATTTTCCTTTAATGCATGTGGAACACCTAAAGGGTTAACAAAGTTTGTAAAATCAGTTTTGAATACCTTGAGGGGTGTGCTTTCTACAATGGGATCCTTTATGGGGGGTTTCCATTATGTGAGCCCCACAAAGTGACTTCTGACCTGAACTGGTCCTTAAAAAGTGGGTTTTTGGAAATTTTCTTAAAAATGTTAAGAATTGCTTCTACAATTCCAAGCCTTCTAACGTCCTAAAAAAATAAAATAAAATGATGCCAACATAAAGTAGACATATGGGGAATGTTAAGTAATAAATCTTTTAGGAGGTATCACTTTCTGTTTTAAAAGCAGAGAAATAGAAATTTCGAAAATTGCGAATTTTTTAAAATTTTTTGGTAATTGGGATTTTTTCATTAATAAAGGTGAAATATATTGACTCAAATTTATGACTATCATGAAGTACAATATGTCACGAGAAAACAATCTGAGAACGGCCTGGATAAATAAGCGTTCCAAAGTTATTACTACATAAAGTGACACATGTCGGATTTGCAAACAATGGCCTGGGCAGGAAGGGGAAAATGGCCCGGGGTAGAAGGGGTTAAAGGGCTGAACATTGATTTATAGCAGTGGTGGCGAACCTATGGCACGGGTGCCAGAGGCGGCACTCAGAGTCCTCTCTGTGGGCACCCCACCCTGATAAAAGTCTATGGTGTACCAATATGCCTTAGACTTTTCCGGCCATTCCTCAGCGCAGGGCGCACTATGAACAGCGCAGGCAGCGCACTGAATGTATGCAGGATATTACAGCTAAATGATAGCGTACATGGAAGATATACTATATCGGACTGTAGTATTCAGGGTAAATTGTCGTGTTGGCGTTTTGCGATAAATAAGAGGTTTTGGGTTGCAGCTTGGGCACTCGGTCTATAATAGGTTCGCCATCACTGTCTTATAGGATGGCAGCTACCTTACATCTGGTTGCATCAGAGGCAGATCTAGCTAAAGGGACCCTTTCATCCTGTAGTCCGATGCTGCACTCTGTACTCGAGCGCGATCCCATCTCCTGCTGCCTCTGTTAGCTTGGTTTCAGTGGCGCACCGCGCATGCGCGAGACCTTGGCAATGGCGGCCGAACTGCAGGCTGTCACTCTCATGCAAGAGGGGACGGTTAGAGGCAGGGTTACCTTGACTTGAAGCTGACCGGCAATATAGCGCTGATGGAGAATAAAGGATGAAACATATGATTATTATCAGGCTGCGGCTACCATGCGGTACTGCTGGCGGGTGTAGATGCATTTTGAGGTGACAAGTTCCCTTTAAGAGCTCGTTTGCATCCCAAGGTCCAGAAAGACACGATTGGGGGACTTTGGTGTGGAAGAGCTTGACCGGCCGCAGAGACCTGACCTCAACCCCATCCAACACCTGTACAATGAACTGGAATGGAGATCACGCGCCAGACCCTCTCATCCCACTTCAGTATCCGACCTCACCAATGCTCTTCTGGATGAATGCGTAAATATTCCCACAGACACAATCCAAAATCTTGTAGAAAGCCTTCCCAGAAGAGTGGACGCTGCATAGTAACTCTTTATTAATGTCTATGGACTTGTCATAGGATATCAGAAAAGTTCCTGTAGGTGTCCCAATACTTTTGTCCACATACTGTAGCTATAATTCACTCTAGACAGTGTGGGGACCCTCATAACCATATGTATTTCTGGGGCTAAATGGGAAGGACTATTTTCTATTCTAGGGAGGAAGAGGTTAACAGGAGCTAGCTGAAACGCTCCCTGGGAGATGCAGATGCTTGACTGTCTTTGTCTTCTGCCCACCCACAGAAAGGGGGAAAAAAATCCTCCCGTAAGTTCAGTTAAGGGTACTTTCACACTTGCGTTATTCTTTTCCGGCATAGAGTTCCGTCAAAAGGGCTCTATGCCGGAAAAGAACTGATCAGGCATATCGCCATGCAATCTGAATAGATAGAAATCCGTTCAGTTTGCATCAGTATGCCTTCCGTTCAGTCACTGTCAGGTGTTTTGGCCGGACATAATACCGCAGCATGCGTCGCCGGACGCCATCAGTCGCCGGAATGCCGGATTCGGCATTCATTTACATTGACTTGTATTAGTGCCGGATCCGGCATTGCGAAACAACTGAAGGACGGATCCGTCCTTCCGGTCTGCGCATGCACAGACTGGAAAAACTGTGAAAAAGACTGCAAAACGGATCCGTCCATCCGCATGACAAGCGGAGAGACGGATCCGTTCTTGCAATGCATTTGTAGACGGATCCGCACCCGGATCCGTCTACAAATGCTGTCAGTTGTCACACTGAACGGCGGATCCGGCAGGCAGCTCCGACGATGGAACTGCCTGCCGGATGACACTAACGCTAGTGTGAAAGTACCCTAAAGAGCAAGAGTCGGGCACCTAGATTTTCTTTTCAGAACCAAATAGTGAAATTTATTCTTTTTTATAATCTGTTTTATTGTTGTAGATATTTTCATTTTATTTTTGTGCCGGGTGTCTGATCACTGGGGGCTCCACTTCATGTCTTGTGCGAATACAGGCATCAACTATGTCTGAATTGTGTGGCAGCAGACATGCGCGACAGTGCGCTGTGTAAACCCATATTCTCACTATTGTAGGAACTCACCAAACTGACTTCTATCCCCTATCCTGTGTATGTCTTACATACTGTATTTTTTGCTCCATTAGACGCATCTAGGTTTTGGAGGAGGAAAATAAACTTCAGAACAGACCCCCATATTAGACCCCCATTTTTTATCAGACCTCAGATCAGACCCCCGTATCATACAATGCAACAGCACTCTGCAAACCAAATATAGTACAAGAAAGTATTCTAATGCTAATGCTTTGCTTATTTTGTAAATGAGATGCTTGGCAAATACATTTTGTACAAAATTACTTGGGCCCGTCTGCCACATGTCAAGGCGATCTCTGTAGGATGGGAACCTAACACTAAATTCTAACTGTTATGTGCCATGACAGCCACCATAAAATTCAGGGAGTGTAGGTTCCACATGCATGCTGGGCCCACCTTCATTTTTGTCAATTTTGCATTTACAAAATAAGCATAGCATTAGCATTAGAATACTTTCTTGTACTTTATTTGGTTTGCAGAGTGCTGTTGCAATGTATGTTTTACCTTGTGTTTTCAGCCATAGCAACGTGCACCTGCGCATTGGGATGTGCTGACTGACCCCCTTTTTTTCTTTGCAGACCCCCATATCAGACCTCAGATCAGACCCCCATATCAGACCTCAGATCAGATACCCATATCAGACCCCAGATCAGAGCTCAGATCAGACTCCTATATCAGACCCCAAATAAGACCCCCATCAGAGCTCAGATCAGACCCCCATGTCAGACCTCAGATCAGATACCCATATCAGACCTCAGATCAGACCCCAGATCAGAGCTCAGATCAGACTCCTATATCAGACCCCAAATAAGACCCCCATCAGAGCTCAGATCAGACCCCCATGTTAGACTCCCATTAGAGATAAAATAAATTAACTTACCTCTCCTGCTACGCCACCACTGTGCAGATCGAGCGGCCTCTCCTGTGCTCACCACTTCCTGGTCTTCTCTGGGCCCGCGCTGCACTGTCCTGACTGTCGACCACGTCGCGTCATAGTGTGGGCACTACACCCTGATGCTGTACGCAATCAAGACAGTGCAGCACCCTGAAAAAGACCAGGGAACGGTGAGTACAGGCAGCACTACACTCACCGCTCCCTGCACCTCCTTTATGCCTTATTCACACATCAGTGTTTTAGCACGGTCCGTGGGTCCGTGTTTTCAGCACGGATGCATGTCCTATCTTGTCCGTGTTCCTGGATCCCTCACGCCCATTATAGTCAATGAGTCAGTGAAAACCACGGATGCCATCCGTGTTACATCCGTGTTTCATGGATCATTAAAATTATTTTCCAGCTGCTCAGTGTCAGTGAAAAACGGATGGCACACAGTCAGCAAACAACAGACCCACGGACCCAACACGGATCTGTCACGGGAGGAAACACGGATTGAACGCTGTCCGTGTTACCACTGCTCCAAAACCGACACTGACGTGTGAATGAGGCATTATACTAGTAAGCCTTTTCATAATATAAGCGCTCACTAGCATTCACTTTATAAGCCGCACTGACATTTTTTTCCCACTTTTGGAGGAAAGAGTTCACAGAAAACACCACTAAAATATAACTTTTATTATAATCACTAAAAGATAACCACCAATATCAGACAGAATTTGTCAAAAGCTTACTCTAATGTGTGATGATCATTAGACCAGGCAGGTATAGGAGATGTAGGGAGGAAAAAACCTATCCCTTACACTCACCCTAGTTACTGGGTACCCTGCCTAGCACCACAGAATAGCCACCCCGATAGGGGTGATCCTGCATCAGGAACCTCCTATAATCCCTCAAATGTCCCTGATGCAGAAGAGACCCACCACCAAAGTTGCAGTGCCGTCTACAGTCAATATTTAGGTCAGTCAAGATACAAAAAACAAAAACCTTTATACAATTTGCCAGATAAATGTTAGATTATATTATCCTAGAGGTTATATTCTACCTCTAGTATACAGTTCTCCATGTCCCTTGCCCCAACGCGTTTCCCCACATCAAACTTGATGTGGTTCATCAGGGGACTATATAAAAAGAGGGAAAATACCCTAGATATTTCATCGGCAGCAGAGATACAGGTACTGACCAATCAATGACACAATATAGTAACTCAATATAGAATCAATTAATATACCCCAGTACAGGAACGCTGAGCCCTAAATCCATGGGTACCTGATGAAGTATATTGGAGTACTAGTATTAGTAAAGAACAAGTAGTCCAAGTAATTACCCAGGACAGAGGGTCAGAAAGACGACAGTTACTTCGGACACAAAATCAAGCTCAAGATAGGGCAAAAGTACATAGAATACCCGGTGCACACACTGACCAACCTAGATGTTAGAAAAATGGTAGAAATGCAGAAGGTCTGCCGGTGTGTACCAAAGACCGGTCAAAAGGGCACTCAAAATAGGCTCAGTCACCCTTGATATTGGTGACCAGTGCCCCAGACCAGATAGACTAGGACCAAACAAGCTATTAAATATGTGATCATCCGATACAGAAACCTGGATGTTTTCTGATATATGGGGTTCAGTCGATACCTGTATGACACCCCTGAACAACATAAATCACCACCGCATATAGAAAGATAAAAAGGATATTCTGGTTAACTTCCAGGTACTTGCAGAATCATTATATCCCAGGTATAGAGATTGGTGGCCAGGTCAATCTGGTCCTTGTAGTCCCCTGAGAGATGTGTGCCAACGTGCTAGCTCACCACGCGCTCATTTTAAAATGCCTAATGCCCGCCCCTACATGCGCACAGAGCAGCCACTACGCCACGGTCAGCGCGCTACGGTCACGTGATTGCTCACGTGGGCGGAAGTTTGTGTTCCACCGCACACGTGATTCGTTTCAAAAGCCAGAAATTAAAGCCTGATCACATGATTAACTGTGCATGAAGGGATGTTGCGTTCCGAATGTATATTAATGCGTTCCACAGCCATTATATGTATATTTATATGGGTGCGTTCCACAGCCATTATAACAGCCAATGCCAGGCTTGAATCCTCAACAAAATATACATAAATAGATAAATACTTAATTCCATGGATATGGGCCCTTATTTCAACATATAACATATGTATACTATAATAATATACACAGAAGAGTAAATGGATAAATATGAAAAAAACAGGAGGAAAACGACACATCAGGAACAGATGTATAATTTTTTTTCCCATATGTCCACCCCCTGTATCAACAGAAACGGAAAGGTCATCACAAAGCTCAACACGGTATTTAAGGAGTACCAATCAAATTTTGGTGCACCCAGACTATTCCATAAGTTAAGTGGCCAAAAGACCAAAATTGTCTAGTTCCTAAATAAAGCAGTTGTAGTCTATATTTTCATTAAGACCTGTGGGGAATAGGGTGTTCAGTTTAAAGGTCCATTTTGCCTCCTTTTGTCGTAGAATCCTATCAATGTTACCACCCCTGATGGTTGCGTGCACCACTTCTACCATATTGAATTTTACACCTCACAATTGGCTTGTCCCGTCGGTTTCTGATGTCACCAATATGTTCCAAAATACGTGTTTTGAAGGCTCTGCATGTTTTACTTATATATTTTTTACCACAGGGGCACGTCATGAGATAGACAACTCCCCTTGTGTTGCAGTTGGCGAAGTCTTTTGCCCAAAAAGTTTTAGTACCTAAAGTATCACAAAAGGTGTCACCTTGGGTAATGTGTTGGCACGCTTTACATCGGCCACATCTAAAAGAACCCTTTTGACGGTTGGACAACCAACATCCACTTGTGGACACTGGAGGTTCATAGTGACTAAGAACAATTGTGTCACCCACATTACAACCTCTCCTGTAAGTAATGGCAGGGTAGTCAGGAATGAATGGAGCCAAATCAGGGTCCGTTTTTAGTAGGTACCAGTATCTTGAGATAATGTCCCTTACTTGTTGAGAGGCTGAGTCATATATTCCTATTATACGGAGGCTGTTCTCGTCTTTTTTGGTACTGTTGACGTTCGTCTGTAGTAAAGTTGTACGATTACTATCCCGTGCTGAGCGGTTACCCAAGGTGACACCTTTTGTGATACTTTAGGGACTAAAACTTTTTGGGCAAGAGACTTCGCCAACTGCAACACAAGGGGAGTTGTCTATCTCATGACGTGCCCTGTGGTAAAAAATATATAGGTAAAACATGCAGGGCCTTCAAAACACGTATTTTGGAACATATTCGTGACATCAGAAACCGACAGGACAAGCCAATTGTGAGACACATAATGGCCAGCCATGGGGGAAAAAATCAAGGTGTAAAATTCAATATGGTAGAAGTGGTGCACGCAACCATCAGGGGTGGTAACATTGATAGGATTCTACGACAAAAGGAGGCAAAATGGACCTTTAAACTGAACACCCTATTCCCCACAGGTCTTAATGAAAATATAGACTACAACTGCTTTATTTAGGAACTAGCCAATTTTGGCCTTTTGGCCACTTAACTTATGGAATAGTCTGGGTGCACCAAAATTTGATTGGTACTCCTTAAATATCGTGTTGAGCTTTGTGATGACCTTTCCGTTTCTGTTGATACAGAGTGTGGACATATGGGAATAAAAATTATGCATCTGTTCCTGATGTGTCGTTTTCCTCCTGTTTTTTCATATTTATCCATTTACTCTTCTGTGTATATTATTATAGTATACATATGTTATATGTTGAAATAAGGGCCCATATCCATGGAATTAAGTATTTATCTATTTATGTTGTGGTAAGGTGCAGGGTGCCGTCGTGGATGGCAGGTATGTGTCACCGAGGTTCATAGCCTCGGTGAGGTAAGAGCCCGTTTTTGTTGATGTCAGCAGCAGCTAGTGCTACTGACAGAGTTTATATAGCATGGCTGCAAAGCCGATCCGGGCCGGCTCTTACCGGGAGCAGCTAAAGTGTAGGGTGGGTGGCTGCTCCCCACGACCCAGTCCTGGTTTTGGGCTGGGTTTAAAAGCTCAGCCAGCTCAGCAGCTGGAGGCTGTGATTATCCTGGAGCTGCTAACAGGGCTGAGGAGTTCTCTGTCCTGGAGGAAAGAGCTCAGCAAGGAGGTGTTTTGTTCCTGGCTACCTGAAGCTGGATTCTCCTG
>JAKVIS010003442.1:0-17465 GCA_033119425.1 Bufotes viridis
CCATGTATAAATCACTGCAACATTCTTATGTCTTGCGAGTATATTTTTATTCGGATTTGCCATGTTTTTCAGAGGTTTTTACCCACTGCCAGAGTGGGAAATCTGGGACGAGTCGGGGTCAAATGCGACTGTGCTATAGAGTGCATTTTGGGGCACTTATTTTCCATGGCATTTAATAGCGGTATATCTTGAGTCTGCCCTAATGTAGAATTTTAAATACTTTTTCTGATTCTCTTAACTAAAACTTTTCATCGGTTATATGATAGCTAGAAATCCCTTAATTTAATGTTACCGGCAAAGTTTACACATTAGTGTTTGCCAGACTTTACAAATCTTCTTAGACTAAAACTTTTTAGTCTGCTTTGAATTTTTTTTCCGATTGATGCAAAAAGAAAGTGCGAGACAAATAAACATTAGAAAAATCAATCATGTTAAAAATTTGACTACAGCATACTAATCAGGTTTTGAAACCCTTTCCTGTCATGGATTTCTTGTTCTTTAACTGATTATAACCACTCTGAAAGAGCTTTCTTCTCCATCTTCTTAAAAAGAAGAGAACAGTCATCAAAAGCAGACAACCACTGCATAAAACAGAGTCATCAACTGCTTTCATGCTCAGAAGAAAGCCCTAAAACTCATCATCGTGAGAGTGAGCTCAGACACTTTCAAGCACATTTCTCCCTTCAAAGCCTATAGAAATGATCCCTGAAAGTATAGTCTTAAATCAACAACTTTGCATTGTTTGCCAAACTTTCATTCGCAACCTTTCAAATTAAGGTGAGCTTATGCGTAGCAGGTTCCAAGATG
Source organism: Bufotes viridis (assembly GCA_033119425.1). Lineage (NCBI taxonomy): Eukaryota > Metazoa > Chordata > Amphibia > Anura > Bufonidae > Bufotes > Bufotes viridis. Next base: position 808 of record JAKVIS010003442.1, read on the forward strand.
GAGTCTAGACAGATTGCCAATGAATACACTGCCACTATCAATACTATGTAATCCTGTATTTAAGGGTTAATCATAGAGTAGTTTAAAAGTAGTTACAAATAAGGAGAAACATTTAGAGATGATTCACAAGTACCGTAATTCTTCTGCGCTGACAAATTCATGAAAAATAATCAGTTTCGTCTCAACAGCGGTTTAGATATGGATATGCTTTGTTATCTTTTGAGGTTTGTACTCTATGCAAGTTTGGAATCTGAAGGTGAACTAGCCGCAAGAGGTTTTGAATTAATCCAAATGTAAACACAATTTATGCACTCTATTTAAGGCTTAATTTGTGTAGTAAGTTCAAATAGTGAACAATCGGTTTATGAAGCAAAATGTGAGAGTGGATTCAAAAATACTGTCAAATAACTCCATGTATAAATCCACTGCAACATTCTTATGTCTTGCAGTATATTTTTATTCGGATTTGCCATGTTTTCAGAGGTTTTTACCCACTGCCAGAGTGGGAAATCTGGGAGAGTCGGAGGTCAAATGCGACTGTGCTATGGTGCATTTTGGGGCACTTATTTTCCATGGCATTTAATAACGGTATATGCGAATCTGCCTAATGTAAATTTTAAATACTTTCTGATTCTCTTAACTAAAACTTTCATCGGTTATATGATAGCTAGAAAGTCCCTTAATTTAATGTTACCGGCAGAGTTTACACATTAGTGTTTGCCAGACTTTTACAAATCTTCTTAGACTAAAACTTTTAGTCTGCTTTGAATTTTTTTCCGATTGATGCAAAAAAGAAAGTGCGAGACAAATAAACATTGGAAAAATCAATCATGTTAAAAAATTTGACTACAGCATACTAATCAGGTTTTGAAACCCTTTCCTGTCATGGATTTCTTGTTTCTTTAACTGATTATAACCACTCTGAAAAGAACTTTCTTCTCATCTTCTTAAAAAGAGAGACAGTCATCAAAAGCAGGACCAACCTGCATGCAGGCAGGTCATCCAACTGCTATCATGCTCAGAAAGAAAAGCCCTAAAACTCAGCTACATCGTGGGAGGTACGAAAGCTCGAGACACTTTCCAAGCGTTCTTCTCCACTTCAAAGCCGTCGAAATGGTCCTGAGAGGTACTGGTCCTTAAAATCAACAACTTTGCATTGTTTGCAAACTTTCACCATTCACGACCTTGCTCACAAGTCAGGTGAGCTTATGTTACTTGGTTCCAAGATAGGTCTGAGACAGATTGCCAATAGTGAATACACTGCCACTATCAGTACTAACGTAATCCTGTATTTAAGGGTTCATCATAGAGTAGTTTAAAAGCGGTGCAAATAAGGAGAAACCATTTGAAGAGATAGATTTCACAAGTACCGTAATTTCTTACTACGTAACGTAGATTCGCGAAAGAAGTAATCCAGTTTTACGTCTGCAAACGGTTTAGAGATGTGGATATGCTTTGAGCAATACTTTTGAGGTTTGTACTCTCATGCAAGAGTTTGGAATCTGAAGGTGAACTAGCCATAAGGTTTTGAATTAATCCAAATGCCAAAACTGTTTACCTCACCCAGACCAATTTGTGTAATAAGTTCAAATGAGTGAACAATCAGTTTTATGAAGCAAAATGTGAGTGGATTCAAAAATACTGTCAAATAACTCCATGTATAAATCCACTGCCAACATTCTTATGTCTTCTTGATATATTTTATTCGGATTTACCATATTTTTCAGAGGGTTTTACCCACTGCCAAGTGGGAAATCTGGCGAAGTCGAGGTCAAATCTTGACTGTGCTATGGGTGCATTTTAGAGCACTTATTTTCCATGGCGGCTGTATACAGGTATATGCGAATCTGCCTAATGTAAATTTTAAATACTTTCTGATTCTCTTAACTAAAACTTTCTCGGTTATATGATATTTAAATCCATAATTTAATGTTACCGGCAAAGTTACACATTAGTGTTTGCCAGACTTTACAAATCTTCTTAGACTAAAACTTTTAGTCTGCTTTGGTCTTTCGATTGTTACCAAAAGTGAGGACAAATCAAACATTCAGGCGTCAATCATGTTAAGAATTTGACTACAACATACTAATCAGGTTTTGAAACCCTTTCCTGTCATAGTTTCTTGTTCTTTAACTGATTATAACCACTCTGAAAAACTCTTCTCCATCTTCTTAAAAAAGAGAACAGTCATCAAAAACAGACAACCACTGCATAAACAGAATATCAACTGCTTTCATGCTCGAAGAAAGCCTAAAACTCATCATCGTGGAGAGTGAGCTCAGACACTTTCAAGCACATTTCTCCATCAAAAAAGCTATAGAAATGATCCTGAAATTACTCAGTCTTAAATCATAACTTTACATTGTTTGCCAAACTTTCATCGCAACCTTTCAAATTAAGGTGAGCTTAAGTGCTAAGCGGTTCCAAGACGGAGTCTCAGACAGATTGCCAATGAATACACTGCCATTTATCAGCCATATGTAATCCTGTGACTGAGGTTTAATCATGGAAGACCTAGTTTAGAGTATGGTGCTACAAATGAAGGAGCTTAGCCATTAAGTAGATGATTCAGAAGATACGCAATAATTCTTCGCTGTTGACTAAATTGCATGACAATTCCCAAGCGATTCGCCTCCCAAATTACAAGACGGATTTAGTATTGGATATGCTTCGTATATATCTTTTAGAGTGTTTGTACTCTATGCAAGCTTGGAATCTGAAGCGGTGAGCTGGCATAAGAGTTTTCGAATTAATCCTAAATATATAAACAATTTTCATGCCTGTATTTACATACTAGTATATCTGTGTAGTAAGTTCAAAACAGATGAACAATCGGTTTTATGAGAGCAAAAATGCGAGAGTGGTTTAAAAATACTTTGTCATATAACTCCATGTATAAATTCGTTAACTGCAACATTCATCATGTCTTCGCGAGTAGCATTTTTATTGGCCCTGCCTTGTTTTCAAGAGGTTTTACCCTGCCAGGAAGTGGAAATTCCGGGGCAAATCGGGGTCAAATCGTACTAAAGATAGGTAAGCACTTTAGGGCACTTATTTGCCTATAGGTACATTCCCTATCAACGGTATGACCCCTGGCCTGCCTCAATGGGGTGTAGAATTCTTCGAATGTTTTCCAGACTCTCTTAACTAAAAACTTTCACTCGAGTTAGTATGAAGTAGCTAGGAATCCCCTTAATTAATAATGCTACCTGACAAAGTTTGCACATTTGTGTTTCGCCAGACTTTTACGAAATCTTCTTAGACTAAAACTTTTTAGTCTGCTTTGAATTTTTTTTTTTCCGCATTTAGTAAGAAAGAAAGTCTTGTAGACAAATAAATCATTAGAAAAATCTAATCATGTTAAAATTTGACTACAGCATACTAACTCAGGTTCTTTCGAAAGGCCCTTTTTCTGTCATGGTCCTCGTGTTCACTAGGGTGGGGTCCCATTATAACCACTTTCTGAAAGAGCTTTCCTCTCATCTTCTTAAAGAAGAGAACAGTCATCAAGCAGACTAACCACCATGAAGTGAGTGTCAGCTGCTTTCATGTAGAAAGCCTAAACTCATCATCGTGGAGAAGTGGCTCAGACACTTTCCAAGCCCATTTCTCCTTCAAGTACCTGAAATGATCCCTGAAAGTATAGTCTTAAATCAACAACTTTGCGTTGTTTGCCAAACTTTCATTACGTAACCTTTCAAATTAAGGTGAGCTTAGTACGTAGCGGTTCCAAGATGGAGTCTGAACAGATTGCCAATGAATACACTGCCACCACTATCAATGCTATGTAATCCTGTATTTGGGGTTAATCATAAGTTAGTTTAAGTGATAGTTACAATTAAGGAGAACATTTGAGATGATTCCCACAAGTACGCATTATTCTTCTAGCTGACAATGATTCATGAGAAAATAATCTAGTTCGTCTCAACTTGGCGGATTTAGATATGGATATGCTTTGGTATCTTTGAGGGGTTTGTACTCTATGCAAAGTTTTGGAATCAGAGGTGTGAACTAGCCATAGAGTTTGAATTAATCCAAATATATAAACACAATTTATGCCTCTATTTAAGGCTTAATTTGTGTAATCAGATCAAATATATAGTGAACAATCAATTTTATGAAGCAAAATGTGAGTGGATTCAAAAAATACTGTCAAATAACTCCATGTATAAATCCACTGCAACATTGCCTTATGTCTTACGAGTATATTTTTATTCGGATTTGCCATATTTTCCAGAGAGGTTTTACCCACTGCCAAGTGGGAAATCTGAAGCGAGTAGGGTCAAATAAAGCTGTACTATCTCATTTGGGGCACTTAATTTTCCATGGCATTAATAACGGTATATCTTGAATCTGCCCTATGTAGAATTTTAAATACTTTTTCAGTTCTCTTAACTAAAACTTTTCACTGGTTATATGATAACTAGAAATCCACTTAATTTAAGGTTACCCGGCAAGTTACACATTAGTGTTTGCCAGACTTTACAAATCTTCTTAGGCTAAAAACTTTTTAGTCTACTTTGAATTTTTTCGATTGATTAAAAAGAAAATGCGAGACAAATAAACATTAGAAAAATCAATCATGTTAAAAATTTGACTACAGCATACTAATCAGGTTTGAAACCCTTTCCTGTCATTGGATTTCTTGTTCTATTTTAACTGATTATAACCACTCTGAAAGAGCTTTCTTCTATCATCTTCTTAAAAGAGAGAACAGTCATCAAAAGCAGACAACCACTGCATAAAACAGGTCATCAACTGCTCAAATGCTCAGAAAGAAAGCCCTAAAACTCATCATCGTGGAGAGTGAGCTCAGACACTCGCACATTTCTCATAAGCCTAGAAATGACCCTATGAAAAATTAAATCTTAAATCCAACAGCTGCATTGTTTACTAAACTTTCGTGTAGCCTTTTTCCAGTGGGGTGAGCTTATGAAATAACGGTTCAAAGGAAGTAGATCTAGACAGATTGCCAGTGAATACACTGCTATCAATGCTATGTAATCCCTGTATTGGGTGTCATAAAGTGGTTTAAAAGTAGATTGTAAATAAGGAAGCCTTTAAGATGATTCACAAGTACCGTAATTCTTCTGCTGTTGACAAATTCTATACAGAAAATAAACCAGTTCGTCTCAACAAGCGGTTAGATATGGATATGCTTTGACATTATCTTTTGAGGTTGTACTCTATATGCACAGAAAGTTTGGAATCTGAAGGTGAACTAGCCATAAGAGTTTTAGAGATTAATCCAAATGTAAGCCGGTTGATGCCTCTATTTAAGGCTTAATTTGTGTAGTAAGTTCAAATGAATTGAACAATCGGTTTATGAAGCAAAATAGTGAGAGTGGATTCAAAAATACTGTCAAATAACTCCATGTATAAATCACTGCGCAGCATTCTTATGTCTTGCAGTATATTTTGTATTCGGATTTGCCATGTTTTCAGAGGTTTTGCCCACTGCCAAGTGAAATCTGGGGCGAGTCGAGGAGTCAATGCATCGGCTAGTGCACTATAGGTGCATTTGGGGCACTTATTATTTTCCATGGCATTTAATAACGGTATATGCGAATCTGCCTAATGTAAAATTTTAAATACTTTTTCTGATTCTCTTAACTAAAACTTTCATCGGTTATATGATGGCTAAAATCCTTAATTTAATGTTGCGGCAAAGTTTACACATTAGTGTTTGCCAGACTTTTACAAATCTTCTTAGACTAAAACTTTTAGTCTGCTTTGAATTTTTTCCGATTGATGCAAAAAGAAAGTGCAGAGACAAATAAACATTGGAAAAAATCAATCATGTTAAAGGGTGACTACAACATACTAATCCAGGTTTCGAGAGCACTCCTGTCACCTTCATTGGATTTCTTGTTCTTTAACTGATTATAACCACTCTTGAAGGCTTTTAGCCCCTCCATCTTAAAAAGAGGAACAGTCATCAAAAGCAGACAACCACTGCATAAAACAGAGTCATCAACTGCTTTCATGCCAGAAGAAAGCTAAACTCATCATCTATGACGTGGAAGGTGAAACTCTTTGGTTGCTTTCATTTTATTTCTCGCTGAGCCTCACGAAGTGATCCCTGAAAGTATAGTCTTAAATCAACAACTTTGGATTGTCTGCCGAACTTTCCTTCGCAACCTTTCAGATCTAAGGTGAGCTTATGCGTATGCGGTTCCAAGATGGAGTCTGAGACAGATTGCAATGAATACACTGCCACTATCAATACTATGTACTCCTGTATTTAAGGGTTAATCATGAAGTAGTTTAAAAGTAGTTACAAATAAGGAGAAACGCATTTAAGAGATGATTCACAAGTACCGTAATTCTTCTGCGCTGACAAATTCATGAAAAATAATCAGTTTCGTCTCAGCAGCGGATTTAGATATGGATATGCTTTGTGTATCTTTTGAGGTTTGTACTCTATGCAAAGTTTGGAAGTCTGAAGAAGGGTGACTTTAGCCGCTTAAGAGTTTTACAGATTAATCCAAATGTAGACACAGTTTATGCCTCTGGCTAGAGCTTAATTTGTGTAGTAAGTTCAAATAGTGAACAATGTCGGTTTATAGTAACAATATGTGAGGTGGATTCAAAAAAATACTGTGAAGCAACTCCCATGTATAAATCACTGCAACGCATTCTTATGTCTTCGCAGTATATTTTTATTCGGTTGCCATGTTTTCAGGGTTTTTTACCCACTGCCAAGTGGAAATCTAGAGAGCTGATCGGGGTCAAATGCGACTGTGCTGCGGTAGCATTGTTACGGGGCACTTATTTCCCATGGCATTTAATAACGGTACGTCGAATCTGCCTAATAGTAGAATTTTAAATACTTTCTGCGGTTCGCTTAACTAAAAACTTTCATCGGTTATATGATGGCTAAATCGCTTAATTTAATGTTACCGGCAAAGTTTGCACATTAGTGTTTGCCAGACTTTTACAAATCTTCTTAGACTAAAGCTTTTTGGTCTGCTGAATTTTTCCGATTGATGCAAAAAGAAGTGCAGAGACAAATAAACATTGGAAAATCAATCATATTAAAAATTACATTCTAACTGTATTACTGATGTCAGTTTGCAAACCCCTGTGAGTTTTCTTGCATTCTTTGCTGATTATACTCTGAAGGGAAAACTCATATTTATATCTTTGCAGAAAGAGCAGTCATAAAACTACAGAACCAACCACTAGCAAAGAGAGGCTTAAAGTCATCATGCTTTCATTATCGAAGGCTAAAGCTCATGTCGTAGTGGAAAACTAGGACTTTTCAGTTTTCATGAAAATGGTCTGAGTATGATCTTACGTCACCTTTCTGTTGTTTTAGGCTTTTAATTATGGCGTATAGTGTTAAGGTGAGCTTAATGTAGGACCGGATGATGAGTCAGACAGTTTGCTAGCCAGGCCACACACCTATTCTAGTCTGTTTGAGTTAATCCTTGGTGATTTAAAAAAATGATTACAACAAGAAAGCATTTAAGGTGAATTTACAGTACTGTCTTCTTCTAAGCTGACAGTTAAGCAATAATGGTTACGTCTCAACAATGGTTAGTAGTTATCTTTAGCTATTATCTTTGAGGTTTATTATCTTAGAGTTTTGAATCTGAAGGTGAACTATTTGGAAGTTTGATCATCAAATGTAAAACTTCAATTTATGCCTCTATTAAGGCTTAATTTGTACAGTAAGTTCAATGAGTGTTCAATGGTTTTATGAAGAGCAAATGAAATGGATTTTAAAATACATAAATAACCATGTGTAAATCCACTGGAAATTTACTTGTGTTGTAATTTCATTTTTGTGGATTTGTATTTCAGAGTTTTACCTGCAAAGTGAAATCAAAGTGATTAGAGATTCAGTCATTACTTTTATAGTTTCAGACTTATTTCAATATATTAATATGGTACATATCTGATCACTGTGTAGATTCAATGCTACAGTTCTCTTAACTAAAACTTTTACAATGGTTTATAACATTATTCAAATCTTATTTTAATATTTGCAATAATAGTACAGTGATGGTGTTGCCAGACTTTCACACAAATCTTCTTGAACTATTTTTAGTCTGCTTTGAAGAAGATCCACTAGTTGAGTGCAAAAAGTGAGACAGTGACAAATCATTCATGTTCAAATTGACTGGCCCTTTAATCGGGTTTTGAGGCATATCGGTTTTCTTGCATTACCTTGCCTTTGAGTTATATTATCGGAAGAGCTTTCTTTATATCATCTTGCCAGAAGCGTTCATCATGAACAACCTGCAAAGAAATGAGTCAATCGCAACTTATGGAGAAAGCCTAAAATAATGTTAGTGACTAGACTGCGCAAAGCACATTCATGGCCCTAGAAGAATGATCCTGTATGGTCTAAAATCAACGGCATTGTTTGAACATTGCGACCGGTGGTGAAGCTTATGTGAGTTCCGGATGAATTCTCAGTTGGTGCCCACACATGTAGGCCACTTGCACTGTCAAATGCTCCTTCTTAGTCCTGTATTTAAAGTTGTCATGATGAGTTTTAAGTAGTTTGACATGAGGCTTGTTTGAAGTGATTCACAATTTTTGTAAATTATTATTCAAACAGATTGAAAAAATAAATCAGTTTGATCTCAGCAGCGGTTAGTCATGGATATCTTTGTTATCTTTGAGGTTGTATATCTGTGAGTTTGAATCTGAATTGATTCAGCATGAGTTTTAATTGTCAAAATATATTACAGTTTGTATCTGTTTATTATTTGTAATGAAGTTCAATGATGTTAATCAGTTATGACCAAAATCTTGAGAAATTAGTTCAAAAAATATACTGTTCTTCAATAACTCATGTCGTACTGCCTTTCGCGCGCATAAGTATCAAACTGTCCAGGTTGCCATGTTTTTACCAGAGGTTTTACCCTGCGGTAAATCTGACGGTAGTTAATCAGCTGTTGCTATGGTGCGTTTTGGGCACTAGCGCCGTAACGTTTAGCGGTGCGCCTTCGATCTAATAGTTTATTACCAGTTCTCTTAGTCAAAACTCTGATTATATGAAGTAACTAGAAATCATAAAGTACAATATGCGGCAGTTTTGCGCGTTAATCATTTGCTACGGACACATAATCTTCTTGAACTCCTTTTAGTCCTTTGAAGGTACCAGTTGAGAACACCCGAGAACAAGACCAAATGACGTTGGGCGTCAATTCTGTTAAATTGTTTACAGCGTACTGTCGGGTTTTGACCGCCTGTGCGTGGTTCTTGTTCTTCAGCCTGGTTGACATCTCAGAAAACTTATTTATCATCTTGCCAAGAAGAGAAGACAGTCATCCGAAGCGATAACATGCCATAAACGAAATTCGTCGCTGCTTTCGCCGGAAGAAGGCCTAAGCTCGTCATCATAGTGGAGAGTGAAGCTCAGACGCTTTCAAGCACATTTACCGCCAAACCTGCCGAAGTGGTCTGAAAGTACGATCTTAAATCAACATTTGCATTGTTTGCCCTGACTTTGCTAGTTACGCCTTTGAATTCAAGTTTGAGGCTTCGTAACGGTTCCCGGGATGGGTCTAAGATAAAGTTTGCCCATTGGTATTACACCTTGCTATCAATTACTATGTAATCTGTTTAAAGTTGTCATGGTAGTTTTATCAATTCTATTAAGGAAAGCTTTAAAGATGAAGTTTATTGCATGTAGTGTTAGTGGCTTAAATTCCTTGAAAAATAATCCAGTTTTAATTCTCCTTGCAGTTTAGTCCTGGATATGCTTTGTTATCTTTTGAGGTTGTGCCATCTTACCAAGGTTGGAATCAGAAAATTATTCTTATAAAAGTTTTCTGGTGATGTCAATGTATTGAATTTAGCCTTTCTCTTCAGGAAGCAAAAGAAAAGGCGTTTGCAGGTAACTCAGGATCAAACTCAGTATATTAATGGTTCTCACGACTCAAACTCATAGTGGTTCCAATACTATAAAATAACTTATTATATAATCCTGCAACATTCTTTATCCCATGGATGATATGTTTTATTCAGATTTTACATATAACCAGAGTTTGCCTGTACCAGGTATGTTAAATCTATAGTATAGAGTAAAGATTCAAATAATTCATGTTTATAGTTATTTTAGACATATTTTTATGTTAATATTTGTGTCAGATCCTTTCAGTATTAATTTTAATACTTTTCAGTTCTTACTTCAAACATGGTTCTATATAGTGGCTGGCAGTAAAAATCATATTTAATCTTACAGCAAAGAGTTTACGACTGATATTTGGGCTTTCTGGAGGGTAAATCTTCTTGAACTAAAACTTTTTTTGTCTGCTGAAAATACATAGATTGAACAAAAAGAAAATTAGATAATCAGCTGTCTGGAAAAAATCAATCTATTAAATTGACCTTAGCATATAATCAGTTTTGACCTTTCAGTATGGTTTTGAACCTGCTGGATGCACTTATGCCTCTGAAAAGAGCTTTCTTTCTCTCATACTACCAAAGAAGGCAGTCACTCAAAAGCAATTATTACATTAAAAATTCATCGTAACAGCGCCAAGAAAGAGAGCTGAACCTATTAATGGTGAGAGAGTGGAAACCAGCCACTTTTAGCCTGCCTTCACTTCAGCCTATAAATAGTCCAGAAGTATGAGTCTTAATCTAGCAGCTTCCACGTGTGTTTGCCAAATATTAGCCTTTACCAGGTGTTAAGGTGAGCACATCAGTGGTTCCAGAGTGATCATGAGCCAGTTTTATAATGAATACCTTACTCTCAATAACAGATCTATATATTTAAAGGTTGTCCTTGGTGGTTTTAGTGATTCAATAGGGAGGCAGCTGAGATGTTGTAGTACTTTGCAAATGAGAATGATTCTTCTGCGTGACAAATTCATGAAAAAATAATCAGTTTCGTCTCAACAATGGATTTAGATGGATGTCTTTGTTATCTTTTGAGGTTTTGTACTCTATGCAAAGTTTAGATCTGAATTGAACTAGCCATGAGTTTTGAATTAATCCAAATGTAAACACAATTTATGCCTCTATTTAAAAGCAATTGTGTAGTAAGTTCAAATAGTGAACAATCGGTTTACTTTTACGGCTTAAAATGTGAAGTGGATTCCAAAAATACTGTCAAATATCATGTATAAATCCACTGCAACATTCTTATGTCTTACGAGTATATTTTTATTCGGATTTGCCCATGTTTTCCAGAGGTTTTACCCACTGCCAAGTAGAAATCTAGAGGCAAATCTGGGGTCAAATGCGACTATCATAATTGCAATTTGAATTTTTGGCACTTCCTTCTTTTAATGGTATTCTGCTGAGATCTGCTATCTGAAATTTTATTACTTTTTCTAGATTCTCTACCTTTAAACATATAGTTTATATTATTCAGTATATTCAAATATTTTACAGCCCAAAAGTTGTACATTAGTATTTTGTGAACTTTTAGTCTTCTTGGACAAAAAAAACACTTAGTATGCTTTGAATCTTTCCGATTAATTAAAAAAGTCACGAGACAAATAAACATTAGAAAAATCAATCATGTTAAAAATTTGATTACAGCATATAATCAGAGTTTGAAACCCTTTCCTGTCATGGATTTCTTGTGGCTAACTGATTAACCACTCTGAAGAGCTTTCTTTCCATCTTCTTAAAAAAGAAAGCAGTCATCAAAGCAGACAACCACTGCATAAACAAGTCATCAACTTCTTTCATGCTCAGGAAAGCTAAAACTCATCATCGTGAAGTGAGCTCCAGACACTTTCAAGCACATTTCTTCAAAGCCTATAGAAATGATCCCTGAAGTATAGTCTTAAAGTCAACAACTTTGCATTGTTGCCAAACTTTCATTCGCAACCTTTCAAATTAAGGTGAGCTTATGCGTAGCAGGTTCCAAGATGGAGTCTAGACAGATTGCCAATGAATGCACTGCCACTATCAATGCTATGTAATCCTGTATTTAAGGGTTAATCATAAGTAGTTTTAAAAAGTGAGTTACAAATGAGAGAAACATTTAAGAGATGATTCCACGAGTGCCGTAATTCTTCTGCGCTGACAAATTCATGAAAAATAATCAGTTTCGTCTCAGCAGCGGATTTAGATATGGATATGCTTTGTTATCTTTTGAGGTTTTGTACTCTATACCAAAGTTTGGAGTCTGAAGGTGAACTAGCGCAAGAGTTTTGAATTAATCCAAATGTAAACACAATTTATGCCTCTATTTATAGGCTTAATTTGTGTAGTAAGTTCAAATAGTGAACAATCGGTTTATGAAGCAAAATGTGAGAGTGGATTCAAAAATACTGTCAAATAACTCCATGTATAAATCCACTGCAACATTCTTATGTCTTGCAGTATATTTTTATTCGGTTTGCCATGTTTTCAGAGGTTTTTACCCACTGCCAAGTGGGAAATCTGGAACGATCGGGGTCAAATGCGAGCTGTGCTATAGGTGCATTTTGGGGCACTTATTTTCCATGGCATTTAATAACGGTATATCGAGATCTGCCCTAATGTAGAATTTTAAATACTTTTCTGATTCTCTTAACTAAAACTTTCATCGGTTATATGATAGCTAGAAATCCCTTAATTTAATGTTACCAGCAAAGGTTTACACATTAGTGTTGCCAGACTTTACAAATCTTCTTAGACTAAAATTTTAGTCTGCTTTGAATTTTTTTCCGATTGATGCAAAAAGAAAGTACGTGAGACAAATAAACATTGGAAAAATCAATCATGTTAAAAAATTTGACTACAACATACTAATCAGGTTTTGAAACCCTTTCCTGTCATGGATTTCTTGTTCTTTAACTGATTATAACCACTCTGAAAGAGCTTTCTTCTCCATCTTCTTAAAAAGAGAGAACAGTCATCAAAAGCAGACAACCACTGCATAAAACAGAGTCATCAACTGCTTTCATGCTCAGAAGAAAGCCCTAAAACTCATCATCGTGGAGAGTGAGCTCAGACACTTTCAAGCACATTTCTCCCTTCAAAGCCTATAGAAATGATCCCTGAAAGTATAGTCTTAAATCAACAACTTTGCATTGTTTGCCAAACTTTCATTCGCAACCTTTCAAATTAAGGTGAGCTTATGCGTAACGGTTCCAAGATGGAGTCTAGACAGATTGCCAATGAATACACTGCCACTATCAATACTATGTAATCCTGTATTTAAGGGTTAATCATAGAGTAGTTTAAAAGTAGTTACAAATAAGGAGAAACATTTAAGAGATGATTCACAAGTACCGTAATTCTTCTGCGCTGACAAATTCATGAAAAATAATCAGTTTCGTCTCAACAGCGGATTTAGATATGGATATGCTTTGTTATCTTTTGAGGTTTGTACTCTATGCAAAGTTTGGAATCTGAAGGTGAACTAGCCGCAAGAGTTTTGAATTAATCCAAATGTAAACACAATTTATGCCTCTATTTAAGGCTTAATTTGTGTAGTAAGTTCAAATAGTGAACAATCGGTTTATGAAGCAAAATGTGAGAGTGGATTCAAAAATACTGTCAAATAACTCCATGTATAAATCCACTGCAACATTCTTATGTCTTGCGAGTATATTTTTATTCGGATTTGCCATGTTTTTCAGAGGTTTTTACCCACTGCCAAGTGGAAATCTGGGGCGAGTCGGGGTCAAATGCGACTGTGCTATAGGTGCATTTTGGGGCACTTATTTTCCATGGCATTTAATAACGGTATATGCGAATCTGCCCTAATGTAGAATTTTAAATACTTTTTCTGATTCTCTTAACTAAAACTTTCATCGGTTATATGATAGCTAGAAATCCCTTAATTTAATGTTACCGGCAAAGTTTACACATTAGTGTTTGCCAGACTTTTACAAATCTTCTTAGACTAAAACTTTTTAGTCTGCTTTGAATTTTTTTCCGATTGATGCAAAAAGAAAGTGCGAGACAAATAAACATTAGAAAAATCAATCATGTTAAAAATTTGATTACAGCATACTAATCAGGTTTTGAAACCCTTTCCTGTCATGGATTTCTTGTTCTTTAACTGATTATAACCACTCTGAAAGAGCTTTCTTCTCCATCTTCTTAAAAAGAAGAAAACAGTCATCAAAAGCAGACAACCACTGCATAAAACAGAGTCATCAACTGCTTTCATGCTCAGAAGAAAGCCCTAAAACTCATCATCGTGGAGAGTGAGCTCAGACACTTTCAAGCACATTTCTCCCTTCAAAGCCTATAGAAATGATCCCTGAAAGTATAGTCTTAAATCAACAACTTTGCATTGTTTGCCAAACTTTCATTCGCAACCTTTCAAATTAAGGTGAGCTTATGCGTAACGGTTCCAAGATGGAGTCTAGACAGATTGCCAATGAATACACTGCCACTATCAATACTATGTAATCCTGTATTTAAGGGTTAATCATAGAGTAGTTTAAAAGTAGTTACAAATAAGGAGAAACATTTAAGAGATGATTCACAAGTACCGTAATTCTTCTGCGCTGACAAATTCATGAAAAATAATCAGTTTCGTCTCAACAGCGGATTTAGATATGGATATGCTTTGTTATCTTTTGAGGTTTGTACTCTATGCAAAGTTTGGAATCTGAAGGTGAACTAGCCGCAAGAGTTTTGAATTAATCCAAATGTAAACACAATTTATGCCTCTATTTAAGGCTTAATTTGTGTAGTAAGTTCAAATGAGTGAACAATCGGTTTATGAAGCAAAATGTGAGAGTGGATTCAAAAATACTGTCAAATAACTCCATGTATAAATCCACTGCAACATTCTTATGTCTTGCAGTATATTTTTATTCGGATTTGCCATGTTTTTCAGAGGTTTTTACCCACTGCCAAGTGGGAAATCTGGGAGCGATCGGGGTCAAATGCGACTGTGCTATAGGTGCATTTTGGGGCACTTATTTTCCATGGCATTTAATAACGGTATATGCGAATCTGCCTAATGTAGAATTTTAAATACTTTTTCTGATTCTCTTAACTAAAACTTTCATCGGTTATATGATAGCTAGAAATCCCTTAATTTAATGTTACCGGCAAAGTTTACACATTAGTGTTTGCCAGACTTTTACAAATCTTCTTAGACTAAAACTTTTTAGTCTGCTTTGAATTTTTTTCCGATTGATGCAAAAAGAAAGTGCGAGACAAATAAACATTGGAAAAATCAATCATGTTAAAAATTTGACTACAGCATACTAATCAGGTTTTGAAACCCTTTCCTGTCATGGATTTCTTGTTCTTTAACTGATTATAACCACTCTGAAAGAGCTTTCTTCTCCATCTTCTTAAAAAGAAGAGAACAGTCATCAAAAGCAGACAACCACTGCATAAAACAGAGTCATCAACTGCTTTCATGCTCAGAAGAAAGCCCTAAAACTCATCATCGTGGAGAGTGAGCTCAGACACTTTCAAGCACATTTCTCCCTTCAAAGCCTATAGAAATGATCCCTGAAAGTATAGTCTTAAATCAACAACTTTGCATTGTTTGCCAAACTTTCATTCGCAACCTTTCAAATTAAGGTGAGCTTATGCGTAACGGTTCCAAGATGGAGTCTAGACAGATTGCCAATGAATACACTGCCACTATCAATACTATGTAATCCTGTATTTAAGGGTTAATCATAGAGTAGTTTAAAAGTAGTTACAAATAAGGAGAAACATTTAAGAGATGATTCACAAGTACCGTAATTCTTCTGCGCTGACAAATTCATGAAAAATAATCAGTTTCGTCTCAACAGCGGATTTAGATATGGATATGCTTTGTTATCTTTTGAGGTTTGTACTCTATGCAAAGTTTGGAATCTGAAGGTGAACTAGCCGCAAGAGTTTTGAATTAATCCAAATGTAAACACAATTTATGCCTCTATTTAAGGCTTAATTTGTGTAGTAAGTTCAAATGAGTGAACAATCGGTTTATGAAGCAAAATGTGAGAGTGGATTCAAAAATACTGTCAAATAACTCCATGTATAAATCCACTGCAACATTCTTATGTCTTGCGAGTATATTTTTATTCGGATTTGCCATGTTTTCAGAGGTTTTTACCCACTGCCAAGTGGGAAATCTGAGGGCGAGTCGGGGTCAAATGCGACTGTGCTATAGGTGCATTTTGGGGCACTTATTTTCCATGGCATTTAATAACGGTATATCTTGAATCTGCCCTAATGTAGAATTTTAAATACTTTTTCTGATTCTCTTAACTAAAACTTTCATCGGTTATATGATAGCTAGAAATCCCTTAATTTAATGTTACCGGCAAAGTTTACACATTAGTGTTTGCCAGACTTTACAAATCTTCTTAGACTAAAACTTTTTAGTCTGCTTTGAATTTTTTTCCGATTGATGCAAAAAGAAAGTGCGAGACAAATAAACATTAGAAAAATCAATCATGTTAAAAATTTGACTACAGCATACTAATCAGGTTTTGAAACCCTTTCCTGTCATGGATTTCTTGTTCTTTAACTGATTATAACCACTCTGAAAGAGCTTTCTTCTCCATCTTCTTAAAAAGAAGAGAACAGTCATCAAAGCAGACAACCACTGCATAAAACAGAGTCATCAACTGCTTTCATGCTCAGAAGAAAGCCCTAAAACTCATCATCGTGGAGAGTGAGCTCAGACACTTTCAAGCACATTTCTCCCTTCAAAGCCTATAGAAATGATCCCTGAAAGTATAGTCTTAAATCAACAACTTTGCATTGTTTGCCAAACTTTCATT
>JAKVIS010003443.1:0-17290 GCA_033119425.1 Bufotes viridis
CTCTAAACTGGAGCCGGTCGGATGCCCTGACTACCTGGGGTGCAGTGGCAAGATTGTCTGGGACTTGGTGTCACCCTTATTCTGCAAGTGGTACCACTTATACGTGGACATTTTTTACACAAGTGTGTGACCCTCTTGGCCACTTACATCTAGTCGGAATCAATGCTGTGGCACGCGTGCCTAGTCGCGGGGCTTCCCCAATGTCTCGTTAATACCCGACTTGCACGGGGGAGAGGGCTGCCTTGTGTGACCAAGAACTGCTTGCAGTGAAGTGGCGGGACAAGAGGGATGTTTTACCTTCTGTCCACCATTCACGCAGACACGACTGTCCAGATTAGAACGGGCGACAGGAGTCATTGAAAAGCCCCTCTTAGTCCACG
Organism: Bufotes viridis; assembly: GCA_033119425.1. Taxonomy (NCBI): domain Eukaryota; kingdom Metazoa; phylum Chordata; class Amphibia; order Anura; family Bufonidae; genus Bufotes; species Bufotes viridis. Next base: position 381 of record JAKVIS010003443.1, read on the forward strand.
ATTATAATCTCCACACGGGAGAGGAGGTGGACTTCAATGACCAAATGTTGGCTCCAGTGCCTTGTCAGACGCTGGTATTAAAAAAGCTGTCTGTATATTTGATGCAATTGGCCGTATATAACAGATTACGTTCTCTACAGTGAGGCTGGGAGAGCGGGATCATCCTCTAAATTCCAGGAAGAGATCATTTCAAGAACTCCTGTATCCAGGAGGTTCTGTGCCCCAAGTCCCTGATGTAGTGAGCCGTACAATGAGAGAGCACTTCCCAGTGTCTTTCCTGGTACCCCAAACCACGTTCCCCAAGAAAAAGATGTCGTGTCTGTGCAGGAGTGGACTAAGGCGTGACACCACCGTTTTTGTCTGGCTGTCTGACCAGCCTGCCCTATGCATAGGAGTGTTTCCATAAGTATCACACCAGGTACATTATTAGCATAGGGATTGTGAGACTACAGGCCAGGCACACAAGAGGTCTTAGGGCCCTTACACGAGCGTTGCTCACGCGTGGTGATCGCAAAGGAGCGCCCGTCCTGACTTCTCCTGCATGCTGCTGCTGCCAGTGCTATCAATGCGCATTCCAGAACTGTAAGGGTTACACTTAGCATCATAAATCAATATGATGCTATCGACCCGATCTTAGGGCCCTTTCACAGAGCTGCTGCAAACCTCCTTTCACCTGGAACAAAGTTACATAATGTACTTCGTCACATCTCTGGGTGATTTGCGCTTTGCACATTGTCCCACGGGGAAGGAGGTTTATCCTCCTAGGCCTCATGCACACGGCCGTGGAACACGCCGTGCATGGACCGTGGTATCTCTGGCCTGGCATCCATCTGACAGCAGGAGCGCCGCGGCGTCATAGCAACCAGTGTTCACTGGCCGTGTGCCGAGGCCTGAAGGTAAAAGAAAAGCACAACAAAAATATCCACAGAGTAAGCAAAAAGTTCAAGTTATGTTTCCAATGTTCAGGAGTTAACGTTCGGTTTCTAATGTTCTATAAAGTTAATGTTAATAAAATTGACTGCGTTGCTGCCTGATTTCTTTTTTCTTTTTTTTTGTACCATCTAGGTGGATCAAGCAAGAGCCAGCTGGAGCTGTTGGTGATCATCTCTTAGGAGGGAGAAGGGGAAGGACAACTTTACCCTTTGGCCCTGCCATGTTAACCCACCACAAACGACACTGACAACCAAGTCATGTTCATAACCTTTATTTAAACCTTTGTTGGGTGGTAGTCGGCCACAGCTAAATCTTAAAACCGTGAAACATCACTGAGCCCGTGCGATCTGCCGGCCGCTGTACTCCCAGCGGGCAGTTACGCCAGTTTTCTCGCTCAGCATCCTATTCCTCTTTACCTGCCGCCAGCTGTGACTTAACAAGATGCCTCCCTTAAACATGAGACATCAGCCCAGACTCACAAAGCCTCCAGAACCATAAAACCACCAAAGAACCTTCGTGCCTATATAACAGGGAGGGAGGGAGGGACACAGCGCTTCTGCCAAAGAGGGAGAGGGGAGGAGACACAGGGCCTTATAAAGGGGCACATATGCAGCACGCCCCTTCCTGCCTGCAGGATGCACCCATTAACCCCCAAACGCCCAAAACCCGAACACAGGCTGATGGGGCCATACAACAGGATAAGGGGAAACCTTAGGAAGGGAAGGGGACCCCCAGTCCCTGTACACCCTCCCTATATGGTCAGGTGTCGCTCCAAGCACTGATGTGCATTCTGAGAGAAGGCATTGCGCTGCTGTCAGAGGACACGTGAAGTCGGGTGTATGCGGCGCTGCAAGACGAGATTTCTTCCTCCGCAGGACAGGTGACGTTTGCCCCAGGCATATGAGCTGAGGAGGAGGTGTTGGAGTTCATATGCTTTGGCAAACACTTTGTATCAAAAATCTGGCAAAGATGTCTTCCTCCACAACGATCGATTGATCGATGTGAATGGAGAAATCACGTTGCCAGGACATAGGAAGCTGAAGTGGGTATGGATGTTTGGGCGGAGCCCCTATGTCCCTGGCAATCGCCAGGCCCCTCTTTTTTTTTCTCTTGCATATTTTTGGCAGAGATTTTTTCATCCACATCGATCGATGCGAATGAGGAAATCTGTGCCGTTCATTTTTTCTCTTTCAGCCCAGAGGCTGAACGGAAAAAATCTCATTACCTGTATGCTCAATATAAGGAGAATAGCAGAAACTCCTAATGCTGGCCATACATGTAATGATTGCGGAGACCCTCAAATGCCATGGCAGTACAAACACCTCACATGTGACCCCATTTTGGAAAGAAGACACCCCAAGGTATTTGCTGAGGCATATTGAGTCCATGAAAGATTGAACTTTTGTCACAAGTTAGCGGAAAGGAGACTTTGTGAGAAACTAAAAATCAAATTCCCGCTAACTTGTGCCAAAAAAATCTTCTATGAATCCTCGCCATGCCCCTCACAGAATACCTGTGGGTGTCGTCTTTCTAAAATGGGGTCACATGTGCAGTATTTATGCTGCCCTGGCAGCCTAGGGGCCCTAAAGCGAGAGAAGAAAAATGCGTAAAAATGCCCTCTCTGGGGCAGGTACTCATTGGGATTTAGGGCACCTTTGCGCACCTTGGCTCGCAAAAAAGTGAGACACATGTGGTATCGCCGTACTCAGGAGAAGTAGGGCAATGTGTTTCGGGGTATTTTTGCATACACCCATGCTGGAGTAAGAGAAAACATCTCTGTAAATGGACAGCTTGGTATAAAAATGGAAAGGAGTTGTCATTTACAGAAGATATTTTACACACGGTATGGGTGTGTGTAAAGATACACCCCAAGAGCACATTACTGCCTCTACTTCTTTCTGAGAACGGAGATGCCACATGTGCCACTTTTCTACGGCCAAGATGCGTAAGGAGCCCTACCAGTGAGCACCTTGAGGATTTCACCCAGGACATTTTTTGCGCATTTGGATTCCAGACTGGCTTCTGACGCTTAGGGGCTGGCCCCTATTGTGCCAGACGGCAGAAAATACCCCTGACAAGTGACCCCATTTTTAGAAAGAAGACACCCCAAGGTGATTCTAGTGAGGGGTATGGCGGAGTCCATGTAAAGTTTATTTTTGTCACAAGTTAGCGGAAAATGAAATTTTTATAAAAAAAAAATAAAAATAAAATCCATTTCCGGCTAACTTGTGCCAAGATAAGACTTCCATGAACTCACTCGTGCCACCCAGTGAGCCACATTAGGGTGTCTACTTTCCGAAATGAGGGTCATTTGTGGGGTGTTTCTACTGTCTGGGCATTGTAGTACCCTCAGGAAACAGGACAGGTGCTCAGAAAGTCAAAGTGCGGAAATTCACTTTTTGCACCATAGTTTGTAAACGCTATAACTTTTACCCAAGCCAATAAATATACACTTATAGATTTTTTTATCAAAGCCATGTAGAACAATAAATTTAGTGAAAATGTATAGAGAAATGTAGTTTTATTTGGACAAATTTTCCAACTGAAAGTGAAAAATGTCATTTTTTGCAAAAATTTTGTCAAAAAAAGTAAAATATCAAAAGAGTTAAAATGTCAGCAAGAATGAAATACCACCAAATGAAAGCTCTATTAGTGAGAAGAAAAGGAGGTAAAATTCAGTTGTATGACGGAGCAATAAACGGTGAAAGTAGTGTAGTGCGGAATTGTAAAAAAGTTCCTGGTCACTAGGGGGGTATAAACCTGTGGTCTTCAAGTGGTTAAAACTGTTGTCTGGAAAGAAGTCTGTGAGAATGACCCCCAAAAGTCAAGCGATCCCTTACAATATATATACACTGAAAAGTGAAGAGGCCTCTGGTTTTATAGGGGCCACACAAAGAGAGAAGGGCCACTTTGATATTTCTGTGTGTCAACCATAGCGTGACCCTAGAGTTAAGAGGACATTTCTGATTTTCCTGTTCAGAAAATGTCCAAAGATGATGGGTCTCATGTAACAAAACAGAAAACTGGCCTTGTTGCCCATAGCAACTAATCACAGCACAGCCTTCTTTAGAATCATTAAAGCTGCGCTGTGATTGGTTGGCTCGGTGATGATGTCACAGAGGGCATTGTGATGACACTGCTGACTGAGGTTATATAAGGGGCTCTGCCCCCGGCTGCCTGTATTTCATTGGCCATTCTATGGTGCTGAAAGACTCCCGTGGAGACAATGCGGTTTACCCTATTGTTTCTGTGCTTCAGCGTGATCTATCCAGTTCATTTTAATATACTGCTGGTGAGTATCCATGTGGCGGTCATATATATATATAATCTATAGGGAAGGGACATAGAATATACAATATCCATTTCTCACTTAGAATGCTCTGGGAATTACAATACGGTCTCACTTTTCCTCTAGGATAATGCACAAGCAGCGCCCGGGTGCAGAGCCGTCCAAATTACTGGACTTCTACAGATGGATGAAGAAATCTGTATTTGGGGTGAGTCAGATAATGACATCATTATCCCACATCTATCAGTTCTATTATATATCAGCGCTCTCTTCTGTAGATAGGTCCATGTTATATCCACAGTGGAGCCTCATCTAAGTACATACCAACATTGGGACAAGTAGACTAGGGTTGAACCCAAACTGTAAAAAGTTGTTCTAGGGGGTCCAGAACCGCTGGACCACAACTGTCGGTGCGCCACTGTAGCTGCCAATTGTCCTGTGTTAAAGACCGCCTAGCGGCCTTTTATAACATGCTTTAGGGCGGCCTGGGGGCAATTGCCTCCCTGCCCCCGTACCAGCCCGCCCCCTGCCCATCACACTGCTAACACAATGATCTCTTACCTTCTCCCCACACAGTATAATGCCCCCTACGTACCCCTCACACTGCATCATGTCTTCTTATGTGCCCCCAACCCAGAATAATGCCCCCTTTATGTGCCCCCAGCTAAATATTCTGCCTGTGGGTGAACACTCACCTAAAGAGGACCTTTCACTGCTCCTGACATGCCTGGTTTAATAGCTCCATGAATTCCCCATGTGATAACAGCTCTGGAGCAGCTATTCTAATGTCTGTATGTTGCGCCATTCCTCTATTCTTTCTACCAGAAGTTATAATTGAATTGCTATTAGTCTTCAGTAAGGGTACAGAGGGGGTACCTGCACAGACTCACTCTATCCAATCAGTGCTGCCATGTTCAGACTGTGCAGGTTCACCCCCTCCCCAACTGGTTACCCCCTCTGTACCCTTACTGAAGGCTAATGGCAATTCATTCTTAACTTCTAGTAGGAATAATAAAGGAATGGCACAACATAGAGCCATAAGAATAGATGCTCCAGAATAGTTATTACATGGGGAATGCATGAAGCTATTAAACCAGGAATGTCAGGAGTGGTGAAAGGTCCTCTTTAACCCAGTTCCCCAGGACGAATGGGACCGATCAGTCACTGGCGATCTGCTCTGGTCTGTCTGGTGGCCAGACGCAGAAGTTGAGATGAAGTCACTTTATCGTACCTGCCAGCACCAGACTGTCATTCGCAGGGTGAATGGTGGAAATCACAGCGTCCTGTTTCACCGCTGTATTCAACTGAATCCATGGCCTAACGACATAGATGTAGTTATAATAGATGGCGGTGCCAGCTGCCAGGGGAAGCACCCCCACCTCCCCATCTCTGGGGCCCCATACAATTGTGTTATCTGCATAATGGTCAAATCCATCACTACTTCAGGAAAGCAGTGACCACTGACACCCATTACTGCCCCCATGATAAGTCACTTCTTATTCTGAAATCTGCTTTTCTTTTAATTGTTTCACTTTTTATTGTAGGTCGTTCCACCGGCTGTTCCGCCCCCAAAGAAGGCTTTGCCCTGTTTTGGGACTGCTGTGCAGACATACAGGAGACGGTGATTGGGGTGAGTAACTATTTACTACCAATATTACACAGACATGTTCCCTAAGTTCTGTAACTTCTCTCCATAACTCTCCCATTTCCCGGTGGTCACATCTGTAGTCGTGGCTCCATCCAAGAGTTAATGAGAGGATGAGGGGCGAGCAGATTGTTAAGGCTCATTCACAATCTTCTTTTTCAGATTTTTATAGAAAGACCTGTCCCAGCAAAGGAGGAACCGTCTCGGGTCGAGAAGATCCTTGGGTGGGTCGAGGAGAATATCTTCGGAGTAAGTAGACACTTCTGGAGTATTTTACTTTATACTAGACTGAATTTATGACATATAATTTCCCACCCAAAGCCAAGAATCTTACAGGAATGAAGAGAATTAGGACAAACGCAATCACCATGTAATGATTAAAAAGATCCCAAATGTAAAATTAAGAAAACAGATAGAAATAAAACCTTTGGTTATTGTCTTTCATAACTCAATGTATCCTTAAGTGAATGGTTTTCCTAGAGTTTTCCCCTTTCAGAATCCAATCACCTTAACATTCTTGGCCATTGTGACCCCTGGGAATGTCCATATGGAGGATTTGCGAATACAGCGTCACCACCACCTTAAATCCACCTTCCTCAGACTCATCATTTCCTTCTATTTTCTTTCAGATTGCTCCATTACCACCTGATCCACCCGAGTCACCTTGTGTGGCTTTCATTCACCTCCTTAAAAGAAAACCTCCTTTGTGAGTGTGATATTCAGAGAAGAATCATTCTTGTTATGGGGGGGATTTATCCTTCTGAATCCACATGTTACATATTCCTAATATTCACACTATTGCATAGTTACCAACATTCATTTTGATAAATTTTGGGCATTTAAACCCATGGCTCAAAAATAAACGGGGTATGGGGGTGGCTTATATACGTATGAGCCATTCTCCACCTGGGACCACCAATATTTGGAAGGATTGTCTATAAAAATTAGAAACAGTCCCTGACAATTCAGTCCCTGCTGCTTACAAGGGTTATGCCGATATCAGACATGATATGGACATTTAGGCTCCAGAGGCCTAATAGAGACTGTGTACAGGCCCAGACCTACGTCACCATGTGCTCTTCCCTGTAGCTCTGCCCCTAAAGGACTTGCTATGGAGGAGATCTATGGTGATCAGGGGGAAAGAACTGGCTATGACATATATAGGGGTACACACACTTTTCCTGCACAGGGGACCTGATTGTTATTATGAGCTGTAAATACTATTACCCCCAATATCCCCTTATACTATTACCCCCAATATCCCCAATAATGTTACCCCTTATAAGATCCTCAACATCACTTTAACAACGATTCCCTTTCTTGTTGCAGATAAATATCGATTGGTCCAGGCTCCTTTCCTTCCTTGGAGATTTGGTGTCATTTATAGTTGGTGCCGCCGGCTTTCTTGCCAATCTCATTGCAATCATGAAATGGATAAAAGGACCCGATGTCCGTGAAACGGAGGGATCATTTCAGATCATAGATCTGCGTGGAAACGAATATTCTGGTGGTTGGCGCGGGAGATAACATCTGGCGGTAATATAACTAATCTGGAAATCTAACGCTGTAGAGGAGAATACATTGTCGTCTTCTTCCTAATAATCATTTTTTGTGCTTTTTTTCTTTTAGTCCAGAACCATCTTCCAGCCCTGTCATCTCCACCTGTATGGGCTAGTGGGCGAGAAAATAACATCTGAAGAAGATGTCCCAATAACTCCCGCGCCTTTTCACCGCCCGTGGCTGGGTCATCTAGTGCACCCCACAGCTAATCTCTCCCACCACGCCCAGGATTCTTCTGGTGACGAGGGGCACAGAGGACCCAATGCAGAAATCCTAGCGATCTAAGACATGGTAAATGACATTTTACTAGTACATCACATTTTCTGATCTATGCTCTTCTATATCAATGTGGGGATGAGGGTTTGGTTGGAGTCTTGAAGGAACCTGTCAGCATGACAATTCAGGGTAATCTGCAGGCAGCCTGTTATAGAGCAGGAGGAGCTGAGCAGATTGATAAGCGGTGCTTGTAATTGATCCATTTACATTCCTAATCTTTCTACACTTAGGAGTCCAGTGGGCGGTCCTATCAGTGACTGGAAGTTACCTCTTTATGTACACTTACAGTATGTATGGAAGGCTATCAATCGCTGGTAAGACCACCCACCGGACTTCTACATATAGGAAGAGCAGGGCTAGAAATGGTTAAGTACAAGTTCTACTGAACCTATTCCCATAAAACTATAGACCAGTCTGCTCAGCTCCTCCTGCTCTATAACCTGCACTGCTTCTTCACTGTGACGGGTTCCTTATAAATGAGGGTGGCCCCCATTCACACTGTAGTCTCTATAGACCAGTAGTAGATTCGCACCATATGAGTCTAAGGTGAATGTAAGTATTTCAATATAATTGAAGAGTTTGTCCGGAATAGTAATATTGATGGTTTTCTGTAGGATAGGCCATCAGTATTAGGAGTGGTGGGGGTGGGCACCCCTGCTGATCAGCTGTATATAGAGACCGTGGTGCTCCTGTCAGCTCTGCAGCCTCTCCATTGCTCCGTACAGTAGGTATACATTTGGCGCACGCACTGATCTTACTGATCGTGGCGGGAAGTAATTATGAGCCATGAAAGAGATGATTCTGATAAATTCTATGTAGAATGTGATTTCCTCTCTTTTAGATACTCCACCATGTCATGGTCACTGTCTTCATGGTATGAACTATTCATCTCATTCTTTCTCATTTAGTTCTGAAAGGATGGGAACCAGGCGACAGAAAAACACCAGCCTCGCCCTGTACTTCCTGACGTGCTTGACATCACAGCGCCTGAGCCGCCGCTTCTTGAGGGACTACGTAAGAGCAATAGCCCCCTCACAGGAACATCTGTGGCCGGCTCCGTCACCATCATGATGACTGCTGGCCTATGGTAGGTAACATTTATAAGTTACTCTATGGACCACATCTATTAATGCTGCTTAATATTTACACAGCGTAAACGTAGTCCAGACAGTCACAAGATGCGCCAAATTTATCCCAGTGGTGCACGCTGTGGCCATCTTGCGTGACATTAGGTTCGTTTCTCTACTTTACACCAGCTCAAGGTTAACTTACTTTTGGCATTATTTTGCACACAAAACCTGTCGCACTCCATTCTTATCTCTGGGGTCTTTAATACATCTACCTAGCCTCGGCCCCTTCTCTAGACTCTTTACAAAGTGTCTTGGGAGGAGCAGGAAAGCATCTAAAGCCATGAGTAATGTGGCGCCCATGGAATAGTGGAGGAATAGTAAATCTGCCCCTAAATAATAAGGATTGATATCAAATCTCTGATCTTTCTTTCTTTCAGCATCTGCATATTCTGGAGGAAAAAATCCACTCAAAAGGTCCTCTGGACAAAGAGCCAGTATACCGGCGAAATGACAAGCACGAAGCCACAGAACTGTCAGCATCGAAAGAAATTCCCCAAAACTTTCCTCTTCTTTTACCTCATAACCCCCTTCCCTCTAAAAAAAAATAAAATAATTCTCCCCTTCCCTTCTCCCCTAAGTACCGCTGTGTTGTTCTATGTTATAGCCTCTAGAAAAATAACCTGTAAAAACGTAGCTGCGGACCCCTTTGGCGCTGCCTAGACCTTGATTGAATGAACTTCAGAATTGAAGTGTCTGGTATTAAAGGGTTTCTGTCACCAGATTTTACCCTATTAAGCTAGGTGACATTAGCGATGAGCTAATGTCAGCAGACCCTAACTAGCCTATTCCTACTTTTATCTATGCCCCGTTACGCCAGAAAACTTACTTTTATAATATGGTAATTAGTCTATAGGAGCAGGGGCGTTGTTCCTGCACCTAGAACAGTTTACCCACCTTTGTTGCCTCCTCCGAAGTCATGATTGACAGGGCCATGGCAGCGCTCACATCCATCTGCCAGCCCCGTGCTCAGAGAAATCTCACGCGGTTCAGTATTCTGCACAGGCGCGGTGAGGGAAAGATGCTCGCCTGCTGCTAGCTTCCTGCCGTGCCTCCATAGAAATATGAACCGATGTAGAATTCCCAGAGCACTGGGCTGGCAGGACGGATCTGAGCGGTGCCTGGCACTGTCAATCAGACTCTGGATGGAAGCAACAAAGGTGAGTAAGCTAGAACTTCTAGGTGCAGGAATAACGCCCCCCCGTGCTCCAAGAGGCTAATTATCATATTATAAAAGTAAGTTTTCTAGTGCGTACGGGGGCATAGATAAAGTGTAGCATGCCGGACCGCAGGGACAGCACGTGGTGACGGTGGGCCGATGTGGGTAGGAGTTCCTTGGGAACTCACTGTTAGCGAATGCCTCCTGGGTCGGCAGTGCAGTGATGGGGAAGACAGCGGAAATCCTCCGGGGCACTCTCAGTTGCAGAAACGCTAGCCACGAGATATTCCAGTCTGTGAGGTTGAGGCTGTTACAGAAACCAAGTGCTGATTCCTCATCACCATCCCAGATGATAAACAAATCGTCTATATATCTTTTATAGCAAACTCTCACAATTTTATCTCTACATATTTAAACCAGAACACTCACAAACCTGAGACACCGGAGGACAAGAAGTCCTATTTTCGTGAGGAACCAAGCAGCCTGTGTGCAGCACAATGGATGACAGTGTTAGTCCTCCCCGGTGCCTGTCAGCCCCTTCCTGGTGAAGTCTGCCCCGGGCTGTGTGACATAACCCCCTGTGTGTAGCCAAGCCTCGCAGCTAAAGGCTTATTCAGCAGCCTAACCTGCGAGCGATCATCCGGACTGTGCACTGAAGGCAGCCGACGAGGACACCGCCAGCAGCCAGGGACTGTAGTCATCACCAGCAGCGGAGGGGAACTCATCCTGGCGGCAGAGCCAGGGAAACTTCCACACCTGGGCCGAGTAAGCTGGCTCATCACTGGTTTCTGTGCTGAGACCGGCGAGAGCGGCTGGTTGCTGCCGATGGCTGGAGCGGCGGCATTAACCATGCTCTTCACAGACAAAAGGAGGATGAGAGAGCCACTGCTAAGCCCTGACAGTCCTGCTACCCTCTGGCTTGGAGGAATCAACACAGGGTGGGCAGGCTGCATTACTGTAGTGTTCTTCTACAGACTCGATGTGCCCGATGTGGAAACTGAGAGCAGACCAATGTGGGCAAAAGCTAATGTGGTCAAGTTCCCTTGCCATTTAAGATCGACAGTTCCTACTAATGTTTATGCACTTCTGTTTTAGCGGTCGTTCTTCTAATCGAGCTTATTGTGTAGTATATATTTTTAATAATCATTTAATTGCATGAATAAATAAATAAGAGATTTATTAAATGAATTAAAAAATAGATCAATAGACTCATCGATTGATAAACCCCCAAAAATATAATTTGCAAATAAATACATAAAGAAATTCAACAATACAGAAATATGTTTAAAAATGTATAAATAAATAAATAGATTTCCAATCAGAACATATCGGAGCCCCTTTAAGCACCACTTCACGGTATCTCAGCATGACATGGGGTCCTACCACTAGACTACCTATGGTGTGTGAACAAGGTCTGAAAAGGTATTAAGCAGCCTACAGCCCCTCCCACTCACCTGCATTGCAGGACCAACAATGCAATGGGGAACAAATGAGGCCGCAAGCTACACCTACAACAGACCATGTGACACCGGCTTCCAGGTGCAACAGAATGTTTACCAGCCATATGCAATGGCACATTCAATACATATAAAACAAGAATCACAGAAATAAACGTGGCCTAAATGGGTGGGACTGCTCCAAACCCCAAACACTGTGGCGTGTTTCTAACTGGAGGGCAGTTCCTCCGCATGTGGTTCCGCAGCGAGCGGCCATCCCCAGCAAAAATTGCATACAATGGAGGATACCGCGCGAACCACAAGCACCACACAAACATCCTACACAAAATAAAACATGTGCGGATGAAAATATATAAACACATAACTCACAGAAAAAGATGCACCACATGGATAAGCTGACAACACTGGCTAATCCCTCACTCTGGTGTTAAAGGACGATGTGGCTGTGGCAGAATGGCCACGTCCTCTCCCAGCACCAGAGAGGTCCACTAACATCACCACGACCGCGTCCAGCGCCCTTACTAGATGTTTTCATCATTGTTACCGTTCACCAAGCACCACAATAAGAAAAAAAATATTTGGCCCAATGTATTGATTTCAAATTCAGGCCTTTTTTTTACAGGCACCTAACATTATCTGCCTATTTATTTATGTACCGTATTACACTAATCCAGGCACACCGGTAACCACTGATTTAGGGGAATATCTATTGTAGGGCTAGTATTTAGGCCCTGGATGAAAGGCATCCTTTATGGACAGATTTACACGTGGAGATGCACAGTAGCGTGTGAAAAATATGTAGGATTATGCCTTCAGCAATTGTATTTTAACACTTTGTGTAATATACCCTTTAACGGACAGAAATACAATGGGAGATGCACGGTAGCATGTGAAGTTATTGAGGATGACCCTCTCAGCACTTGTATATACACCTTGAGTGTAATATACCCTTTACGGACAGATTACCACTTGACCTGCAACAGCTGGAACACCAGATTCAGGGTATTGCAATATTGGCAAGTGAATTTTACCCCAGAACAAAATCTATCCTTTGCTAGACACTATTAAACTTGGCCAGACACAGCTGAAACCACTGATTTAGGCTACATTCACACGACCGTATTTTTCATTCCGCATCCGATCCGCATCCGTTTCCGTTTTTGCGGAATAGATACGGTCCCATTCATCTCTATGGCCTTTTAAAATTTGCGGACAACTTTCCGTAAGTTGTCCGCATCCGTGTGTCCGCATATTTCATCCGCAAAAATATGAAGCATGTCCTATAATTGTCCGCAAAAATCGGTCCGCAGCCCCATAGAAGTCAATGGGTCCATAAAAAGCGGATAACATACGGAAGGTTTCCGTATGTTATCCGTATTTTGCGGATCCGTTCCATATTATTATTAGAATATTTTATTGAAGAACATTTTTTTCCCTCCCTCCAGTTCAGTATTTTGCGGATCCGCAAAAAGCGGAAGACATACGGAAGCCTTCTTCCGCAAAAATGCGGACATACGGCTTCCGTTTTTGCGTCCGTAAAATACGGATGAAAAAAATACGGTCGTGTGAATGTAGCCTTATGGTATTGCTATTTTGGCAATTGAATTTCACACCAGAAAAAAATATACCCTTCTACGGACAGATTTAAACTAGGCCTGCAACAGCTGGAACACCAGATTCAGGGTATTGCTATTTTGGCAATTGAATTTCACCCCAGAACAAAATATATGCTTTGACGGACACTATTAAACTTGGCCATGCCACTACTGGAACACCAGATTCAGGGTATTGCTATTTTGGCAATTGAATTTCACCCCAGAACAAAATATATCACTTTGCCGGACACTATTAAACTTGGCCAGCCACAGCTGAAACCACTGATTTATGGTATTGCTATTTTGGCAATTTAATTTCACCCCAGAAAAAAACAAACCCTTTTACGGACAGATTTAAACGAAGCCTGCAAAATCTGGAACAACAGTTTTAATGTATTTCTATTTTTGCAACTGAATTTCACCGTAGAAAATAACATATCCTATGACGAACACTATGAAACTTGTCCAGCCACTGCTGTGACACCAGATTTACAGTATTGCTATTTTGGCAATTGAATGTCACCCCATAAAAAAAAATATATCCTTTGCCGTACACTATTAAACTTGGCCAGGCACTGCTGCGACACCAGATTTACGGTATTGCTATTTTGGCTATTGAATTTCACCCCAGAAAAAAATATATCCTTTGCCGTACACTATTAAACTTGGCCAGGCACTGCTGCGAAACCAGATTTACGGTATTGCTATTTTGGCTATTGAATTTCATCCCAAAACAAAATATATCCTTTGCCGGACACTATTATACTTTGCCAGCCAGTGCTGGAACACCAGATTTAGGGTATTGCTATTTTGGCAATTGAATTTCACCACAGAAAATATATCTATCCTTTGCCAGACAGCAGACAGTATTACACTTGGCTAGCCACAGCTGGAACACCAGATTTAGGGGATTGCTATTTTGGCAATTGAATTTAACCCCTTAATAAAATATAGAAATTTCTATCCTGAGTTTCTAGGGGTGACAATAAGCACAACCAAGCCCTTGATGTAGGATATAGCAAAAAAAAACTAGTATTGATGGATTGATGGACTTGGTGGCAGATTATGCTGGTGCACCACAAGTCACAAAATGGCCGCCGATCACCCCAGAAAAAAGTGACAGAAAAACGCTCTGTGCAGCCTAAAAACCAGTGAGCAATTAACTAGCAGAAGTTGAATCATTCACAGCTGTAGATCGATCACTTCATTAGGTGTTTTGCTGACTTTACCCTGCCTAATCTCGCCCTCACAGAAGCTGCGTCCTCTCCCTACACTAATCAGAGCAGTGTGACGTGCAGCGCTACGTGACTCCAGCTTAAATAGAGGTTGGGTCACATGCTGCACTTGGCCAATCACAGCCATGCCATTAGTAGGCATGGCTGTGATGACTTATTAGGGCAAGAAGTAAACGCTAGCTGATTGGCTGCTGTGCAGCCCTTCAGAATGCGGGGAAGAAGTCCCCTAAGCTCACAAGCTGGAGCACAGCCTGGCAGAGGACGTGCTCCACAATTGCGTAACTACGGGGACCCTTTTGAGGGGCTCAGCAGCAGTGGAGATATTGACTTGAGGGAGAGCAGCAGTTCTCCCTGGACACCCCAGGGCGGCACCACAACTTGAGATGCCTCCACATCTGATTATCTCTCACCAGCGCCTTGGAGGGACACCCAATGGGCTTTAAAACTGATGTATCGTCCGTTCCCATGTCTGCTCCATTGTCAGATGCACCCTGTCAGCTGACTGTGTGATCCAGCGACAGGGATATATACTGCACAATGTGCTGATGTAGGGTAGGGACGCCCGTTCTGGCAAAGACACGGCGGCTGGGGACACACCATCTGGGTTGGGCATGCTCCAACATCTGCCGGAATGGATTACAGTTCACTATATTGAAGGGTAGCAGATGTTGGGCGATAACCCTTGCCAGGAGCCCATTGAGTGAACGCACCTGTCGGTCCCCGGTGGTGAAGGCCACGGTGCATTCAAATGCGTCGGCAAATGACGGCTGGTGCCGGACGGCAGTGGAGGGTGCAGAGGAGGCAGAGGTCTGGCTGCCGGTACCAGTACCTCTAGGAGAGGGAGTGGGGGAGTGGGAATGCCTTGTTGGAAGGTAGTGGGGTGGCTGCAGGACAGTGGCAAGAGCTGCTGTCCCCTGCGCACTGATGCTGGTGCTGCTGCAACCAACCTGCATCTGGTCCCACTCCCGCCAGTGGTTGACTCTCAGATGCTGGGTAAGGGCAGTGGTACCCAGCTGAGCAAAAGATCTCCCTCTCCTCACCCTGGCATTTCCCAGCTGACAGATTGCAATTGTCTGATCGTCTGATGCCAGGGTATAGTAAGCCCAAACAGGTGCGTACGCACTGGCCTCCGGTCAGATGGGGTGGTGCTAGCTTAGGCCTATTCGGGCTCGGTGCGCACAGGTGGAGCTGGCACCTGCTGCTGCTGCCGCCTCCTGCTGCCATTACCAGTGGAGCCCCTGCCACTGGGCTCTATGGTGACCTTGTTGCACCATTTTCTTTGGGTGCCTACCTTCCTCATCATTGCAGCTGTCACCTGACAAGGGAGGTGGCACCCATTCTAGGTCACCCTCCTCTTCATCCCCTGTAATGTCAGATCCAAGGCCAACCAGTGGTGGATTGAGGTGAACAGCAGACGTGAAGCCCCTGACCTGGCTGCTCTGTCCCCTCGCTGATGCCTGGGTCTAACTAGGTGCGGTGGTTTTGTGGCTGAAACTATCTGCACCAGTTGGAAGAGATGTCACTGGGGTACAGACAGGCAGTACCCCCTCCTACTCCTCCTCCATCTCTTCCAAAAGGTCCTGAGCATCAGGAGGACTAAGCTGCAACCCACATCGGTTTTTAATTTATATACCCAAAAAAATGATGGAATTTGGGCAAACATTATTGGGTTGGGACAATGGGGCAAAAAACTGGAAATAAAATATACACAACAAAAGATGCTGACACTAAGGCCTCTTTCACACGAGCGTGATGGATTGGATCCGGATGCGTTCAGGGAAACTCACACCATTCTGCAAGTAAGTTCAGTCAGTTTTCTCTGCGATTGCGTTAAGTTGTTCAGTTTTTTCCATGCGGGTGCGATGCATTTTGATGTGTTTTTCACGCACGTGATAAAAAACTGAAGGTTTACAAACAGCATCTCTTAGCAACCATCAGTGAAAAACGCACTGCATCCGCACTTGTTTGCGGATTCAATACAGTTTTTCATGCAGCCCCTTTCACTTCTATGGAGGCAGGGCTGTGTGAAAAACGCAGAATATAGAACATGCTGCGATTTTCACGCAATGCACAAGTGATGCGTGAAAAAAAACGCTCATGTACACAGACCCATTGAAATGAATGGGTCAGGATTCAGTGTGGGTGCTATGCGTTCACGTCACGCATTGCACCCGTGCGGGAAAACTCGCTTGTGTGAAAGGGGCCTAATCAATAACCACAAGAAACCTAAAACACTAACCCTAAGACACAGAAAAATACTTTTTGTTGTTTTTTAACTGAAAAAGACGTGACACTAATCAATAACCACACAAAACCCTTAAACAGTAAAACACAGAAAAAATTATTATTATTTTTGTCACAGATGAAACAGACAGCAAAAGCCTACACTGTACTATATCTCTATCTAACCTACACTACACCCTGCACTGGAACCTATCAGCTACACTATTCACTCACTAACCTAGACTGCTGGTATCCAGGAAACAGGGTGGAGGTATCTACCTAACTCCCGCTGGCCCCTTCACCCAACCTTGACCTATAACAAAAACACTGACAACTGTGTCACTTTATTGCTGGATGGTGATCGTACAGCTTCTTTATTAAACGGCAAACCTTAATAAACCATAATATCAT
>JAKVIS010003444.1:0-17395 GCA_033119425.1 Bufotes viridis
GACCTTTAGGTGGTACATATAACTGTGCACGTTCCTCCTTTCATTGGTTGCTGGAGGCACATAGAGGTAACTAGGAGCAACACAGTATATGTGCAGACTCTCCTGAATATAGATGCCCAACGGCATGGGTAGTGTTTAGAGTAGGACCTGCCTAAATGAGACTAACTTGGCGCGGGTAGGCGGGCACCAGTGGCGTACATGGAAATAAGGGCCCCATAGCAAGGATCAAACCAGGCCCCCAACACAGGACAGAAGGGTTTCTGCCTAAACCCTTTCCAATGACGCTTGGGCCATTTTCCACTGCCTTATTTGCTAAAAGTTGTTCCTTTAGAGCAGGGGTGCACAACCTTTTTTTATCTGAGGGCTGCATTGTCACATTGCTCTATTTCAAGGGGCCATAATTGAGAGGACGGGGCTCCCTGGTTATTACCACCTCCTGCCAGTTACAGGCGCCATGCAATAACTATTAAGCACTTTCCCTTACTAGTGGGGAAAGCGCTTATTGGTTAACACTTTAATAACCAGGCCTGAACAGACACATTTTTTTTGTGATTGAGCGCACGTGGTGGTTTGAACGGTTGTAACTTTTTTATGTGTTGGGAATACCAAAATAATGTTTGCAACAATTTTTCATTTGAGACATAGGGCCTTATAATTTATTTTTTTTGTTTTATTTGGGGGAAACTGTACCCAAAAATTTTTTTGTTTTTTTTTTTCCAAACAATAGCTCCTTATTCTTTAAATTTGCAGACTGCCACTAAAATAAATTATTATAATTCGTTCCCTATTTTGTGTCGGTTGTTTTCTGATACAAGGCCTCTTGCACATGACCGTTGTGCTCACGTGGCCGTATTGCGGGCCGCATACGGTGGTTCCGCAATACACGGGGCATCAACCGCGTGCACTCCGCATCATGGATGCGGTGCAGAAAGGAAGCATGGAACGGAACCCCACGGAAGCACTACGGAGTGCTTCCGTGGGTTCCGGTTCGTGCTTCTGCTCTGCAAAAAAATAGAACTTGTTCTATTTTTTTGCCGAACGGATGGATCACAGACCCATTCAAGTTGAATGGGTTTGGATCCGTCCCGGCTGCCACACGGACGTTGCCAGTGTATTGGGGACAGCAAATTGCAGTCCCCAATTCATGGAACAGAACCACAACAGCCGTCTGCAAGAGGCCTAATACGTATAGTTTCACGTGAATGGGGTGATAATGGCAATGATTTTGGTTGGTGTGGGTGTTTTTTCTTTTATGTATTTTATTATTTTTTATCTTTTTTAACTTATTTTTTTTATGTATTTCTGCTACAAATAATACCCCTCAAGAGGTCATAAAAATTAATTTGGGGGACACTGACACTTTCTGTTATTTTTTCACTTCCTCCTTTTTATTTTTTACTTTTAATGGTATTTTATTAATATTTTATTGTATTTTTTTTTATAATTGGCTTATTGTTTATTATTTACATATATTTCTGCCACATAATATGTCTGCCATAAAAGACTGTTAGGGGACAGTGAACACTCTTTTGCAATTTTTCCTTTTATTTTTTTCTTTTATTTGTATTTTACAGTGTCATGCAAAAGTATTCACCCCCTTGACTTTTTTCAGGTTTTGGTGCCTCACAACCTGGAATTAACATTGATTGCTTGAGAATTTGCATAATATAATTTACAGAACATGCCCACAACTTTGAAGATTTTTTATTTTTTTTATTGTGAAGCAAACAACAAATAGGACAAGATAACAGAAAAAGTCAATGTGCATAACTATTCACCCCCCTAAAGTCAATACTTTTTAGAGCCACCTTTTGTGGGCAATCACAGTTCCAAGTCGCTTTGGATAAGTCTCTATATGAGCTTGCCACATCTTACCACTGGGATTTTTGCCCATTCCTCCTTGCAAAACTGCTCCTTCAAGTTGGATGGTTTGCGCTTGTGAACAGCAATCTTTAAGTCTGACCACAGATTTTCTATTTGATTAAGATCTGGGCTTTGACTTAGGGTACTTTCACACTTGCGTTAGTGTGATCCGGCAGGCAGTTCCGTCGTCGGAGCTGCCTGCCGGATCCGCCCTTCAGTGTGACAACTGACAGCATTTGTAGACGGATCCGGGTGCGGATCCGTCTACATAATGCATTGCAAGAACGGATCCGTTCCTCCGCTTGTCATGCGGATGGACGGATCCGTCCTGCAGTCTTTTTCACAGACGGATCCGTCCTTCAGTTGTTTCTCAATGCCGGATCCGGCACTAATACAAGTCAATGTAAATTAATGCCGGATCCGGCATTCCGGCGACTGATCAGGCATTTTGGATGGACATAATACCGCAGCCAAAACACCTGACAGTGACTGAACGGAAGGCATACTGATTCAAACTGAACGGATTTCTATCCATTCAGATTGCATGGGGATATGCCTGATCAGTTCTTTTCCAGCATAGAGCCCTTTTGACGGAACTCTATGCCGGAAAAGAATAACGCAAGTGTGAAAGTACCCTAAGCCATTCCAACACATTTACATTTTTCCCCTTAAACCACTTAGGTGTTGCTTTAGCAGTGTGTTTAGGGTCATTGTCCTGCTGGAAGGTGAACCTCTGTCCTAGCCCCAAATCACCCCTAGAGTGGCACAGGTCTTGCTCAAGAATATCCCTGTATTTAGCACCATCCATCTTTCTCTCAACTCTGACCAGTTTCCCAGTCCCGACTGCCGAAAAACATCCCCACAGCATGATGCTGCCACCACCATGTTTCACTGTGGAGATGGTGTTCTTTGGATGATGTGATGTGTTAGGTTTGCGCCAGACATAGCGTTTTCTTTGATGGCCAAAAAGTTCAATTTTGGTCTCATCAGACCAGAGCACCTTCCTCCATACATTTTGGGAGTTTCCCACATACCTTTTCGCAAACTCACAACATTTTAGCTGAAAGAAATGGCTTTCTTCTGGCCACTTTGCCATAAAGCCCAACTCTATGTAGCGTACGGCTTATTGTCGTCCTATGTACAGATACTCCACTCTCTGCAGCTCCTCCAGGGTTACCTTAGGTCTCTGTGCTGCCTCTCTGATTAATGCCCTCCTGTCCTGGTCTGTGTTTTGGTGGGAGTCTCTTGGCAGGTTTGCTGTGTTCTTTGCATTTGGTTATGAAAGATTTGATGGTGCTCCTGGGGATTATCAAAGATTAGGATATTTTTTTTATAACCTAACCCTGACTTTGAGGCCTCATTCACATGTCAGCAAATGGGTCCGCAGAATTACGGAACGGGTGCGGACCCATTTATTCTCAATGGGGCCGAACATGAAGTGGAGAGAACACTATGTGCTCTCCGCTTCCGCATTTGCGGAGCGCGGCCCCGAACTTCCCGATTTCGGCTTCGAACTTCCGGTCCGCGGCTCCGCAAAAGATAGGACATGTCCTATTCTTGTCCGCAGCTTGCGGACAAGAATAGGCATTTCTATGGGGGGTGCCGGCTAGGTGTGTTGCAGATCCGCAACACACCACGGACGTGTGAATGGGGCCTTACTTCTCAACAACGTTGTCCCTTACTTGCTGCCTCTCTGATTAATGCCTCCCTTGCCCGGTCCGTGAGTTTTGGTGGACGGCCGTCTCTTGGCAGGTTTTCTGTGTTCTTTCCATTTGGTTATGATAGATTTGATGGTGCTCCTGGAGATCATCAAAGATTTGGATATTTATTATTATAACCTAACCCTGACTTGTACTTCGCAACAACATTGTCCCTTACTTGTTTGGAGAGTTCCTTGGTCTTCATGGCAGTGTTTGGTTAGTGATGCCTCTTGCTTAGGTGTTGCAGCCTCTGGGGCCTTTCAAAAAAGGTGTACATATGTAATGACAGTTCATGTGACACTTAGATTGCACACAGGTAGACATCATTTCACTAATTATGTGACTTCTGAAGGTAATTGGTTGCACCGGAGCTTTTTATGGGTTTCCTAACAAAGGGGGTAAATACATACGCACATGCCAATTTTCTGTTTTTTATTTCTAAACAATAGTTTTATTTATATATTTTTCCCATTTCCCTTCACCAACTTAGACTATTGTGTTCTGATCCATCACATAAAATTCAGATTAACAAAACATTGAACTTAAGGTTGTGATGTAACAAAACACGAAAAAAGTCAAGGGGGGGGGGGGGGTGAATCCTTTTGCAAGGCACTATATTTTTGTATTTTTTTTAGAATTTTCTATTTTTTGCCACATCATATTTTATTTCTTCTTTATTTTATTTGTGCTTTATTATATTTATTTTTGTATTTCAATTTTTTTTCAAATTTTTTTTTAACTTATTTTTTTATATATTTTTTCCGCATAATTTGGCCCCAAGAGGTCACTGAAAGACCTTTGCGGATGCTGACTTATTTTTTGCACTATTTCCACTGTAGCTGGGGCATCTAAATGAGCCCAGTTACAGGGGAAACCAGCCTGCTGTGGGAGCATTGTACAAGGCACAGCTGAGCAGGGTCTCCTGACACTGCAGCTTTGCACTCCTCTGCCCCCAAGCTGGGTCCACCCTGCACAGCGCGTCATTCACCTTATCTGAGGGGAAGGCAGAAGCGCTGATACACTGCTTCTGCCTTCTGCTTGGCTTCCCCGCTGT
Organism: Bufotes viridis; assembly: GCA_033119425.1. Classification (NCBI taxonomy): domain Eukaryota; kingdom Metazoa; phylum Chordata; class Amphibia; order Anura; family Bufonidae; genus Bufotes; species Bufotes viridis. Next base: position 4,618 of record JAKVIS010003444.1, read on the forward strand.
CACTGACAGCCGGGAACAGACCTGCCCCTGCTACAGTGCGGGAGCAGAAGCTGTAATGATCCATCATGCGGTGCTGCGGGCAGAAACACAGCTGATCACATGATCAGCTATGTTTCTGTCAAGGAGGACGGGGGTCGCAAGCCTTGGTTCTGGGGGCAGCATGCGGCCCGCGGGTTGTGCACCCCTGTTTTAGAGGGTAGAGTCCTGACCAAGTTTTTACCTCCAGTAGAAGAGGAGATAATCCCAACTAAGACTGGGCCCCTTCTTGCCCTGGGCCTCATAGCAGTCGCATGGTCTGCCGCTATGGTAGTTATGCCCCTGGCGGGCACAAATGTGTTTTGATCAGGATATATTGGCTGAGAGTTTCAGATTTTATAATACCATAATGAGGACTTAGTCCATATATAATGTTTGCATCTATTGTGTTAGCGCATTATTTTCCGTGATTTTTTCCTCAGAATCCAATTACCGAACTGTAAAATATCAACAGATAGAATGAAAGGTTTGTAAGAATTGTAAGCTGATTGGAGCTAACAGATCTCAATATTTGCCCAGTCTGAATTTATTAAAACAGGATTTTACAAATGTATTTAATGCTGTTAAATCAGGCATGTGCACCATAATGAGAACTTAACATCAGCTTCAGCAATAAGTTCATCTGTACGCTTTGTGGCTATGAATTAATTTAAAAAGTAATTATATGGATTTGCAATATAATTATTATCAATTTAGTGTCATAAAAATTACATGAGTTAAATCTGAGTTAAATCTGATTTGACAAAACAGTAAAAAATATAGTTCAGCCAATATCACGCAAGTCATTACAAGAATCAAAAGGTCTCCTATCCCAAACGCACTTTGTGCAAGGACAGGGAGTCACATAGTTTAATGTGAATAATAAAATTATCCTTTCTCTACTTAATGTCCTAAGAGCTAAAGAATTAGTGCAGCCACCAGGTATTAAATGTACTTATTTACTTAAAATTTATATTTATACTTAGTGAAGGGGTGCTTTATCATTTTTGCAGTAAATCTGTGTAGAGCTATATTCCCTCCATGTTTCTTGCCTATGTCTGAAGGATATTTACTTTACTTACATAATGCAGACACATTCCACAGCACTCTCCAGACATTATCATTACTTAGGGCTCATGCACACGAACGTATTTTCTTTCCGTGTCCGTTCCTATACGGAACCATTCATTTCAATGGATTCACAAAAAAAAAAAGAAGGAAAGTACTCCGTGTGCATTCCGTTTCCGTATGTCCGTTTTTCCGTTCTGCCAAAAAATAGAACATGTCCTATTATTGTCCGTATTGCGGACAAGGATAGTACTGTTCTCTTAGGGTCAGCTGATCCGTTCCACAAAATACGGAATGCACACGGATTTCATCCGTATCTTATGCGGATACGATTTTTGAGGACCGCAAAATACATACGGTTGTGTGCATAAGCTCTCACCCAGTGAAGCTGACAATCTAAATCCCAGCTCAGTAAGTTTTTGGAGTGTGGAAGGAAGTTGGAGTACCTGGAGGAACTCCACACAAAAAAAAGGGAGAACATACAGTCACTGTGCAGATGTTGTCTGTGGTTGGATTCAAACCTAGGACCCCAGCATTGCTAATCACTGGGTCATTGTGCTGCCCGTAGGATACAATAAACATATCAGGGACTGCTTGAAACCTCCCTGTATGAGGCATAATGGAGTGGAAATGTCTGGCTGGCCAAAGCTTAACCTGGCAGATTTAGCTCTTTGCTGGAAGTATTGCCTCCCATTTGGGATTAGCTCAAGTAGAACACCCTTCAGTCTCTGATGTCCCTCTTCCATAGTGTGTAGGTTGGTAGAGTAGTCTTCCTGGAGTAATTATCTCCTTGCCCCTGTCACCATGCTCTGCCCCCAGCTGTCATGACTCTCCATTCTTTGATTGCCTCCTCAGAATGCCCACCTCTTCTGTCCGCCATAGTCTGCTTAATACATCTTTACATTCCTTCTGATTTGTCATGTCTGAGTGCTACTCCATTCACTGCCTGCCATATTGATTTCCAGGCGTCCGCAACCTTTCTGGCTCAACTAAAATATGTTTAAGCATGGGTAAATAAAGTCTAAGGCCTCTTTCAAACAAGAGAGATTTCTGTTCGGATGCGTGTTGTGAATCGACAGCATCTGGACTCAATCCTGACCCATTTATTTCCGTAGGTCTGTGCACATGAGCATCATTTTCTCACTGATCATCTCTGCATAAAAAAAAAAATTGCAGCATGTTCTATATTGTATGTTTTTCACGCAGCTCGGGCCCCATAGAAATGAAAGGGGCTTGCTTGAAAAACAGAAGGCATCTGGATGCAATGTGCTTTTTATTGATAATTACTAGGAGATGTTGAGCGTTATTCTTCAGTTTTCTTCACAAGTGTGAAAAACACATCAAAAACTGATCTGTGCTGAAAAAACTAAAACACTGAATGCAATTGCAGAAAATCGGATTAAATCTGCATGCAGAACTATTAGTTTTTGCTTAAGCAGACCCTGACTCAGTGATTCAGCATCACTCATGTGAAATAAGTCTAAGGCCTCTTTCAGACGGGCTTCCCGGATTTGCCCCGTATGCGTCCCGGGCTCATTGCGGGAAACTCGCGCGAGTGAGCACGCAATTTCAGTCAGTTTTGACTGCGATTGCATTGCATTGTTCATTTTTTTTCCGCTCGAGTGCAATGAATTTTGCACGCGCGTGATAAAAAACTGAATGTGGTACCCAGACCCGAACTTCTTCACTGAAGTTCGGGTTTGGGTTCGGTGTTGTGTAGAATTTATTATTTTCCCTGGTTTCCTTAATACAGAATGCTTACTTAAATGTGGCTTGAGGGGTTAAAAAAATAAAATAAAAATTATCTCACCTCATCCACTTGATCGCGCAGCCGGCATCGTCTTCTTTCAGGACCTGCAAAAGGACCTATGATTAAGTAATCTCGCTCACCATGTGGTGAGCGCGGTGACATCAGTGCAGGTCCTGTTGAATGAAGATAGAAGGATCATTACGTCATCAATGGTCCTTTTGCAGGTCCTGAAAGAAGAAGAAAGAAGACGATGCTGGCTGCGCGATCAAGTGGATGAGGTGAGTTAATTTTTATTTTTTAAACCCTCAAGGCACATTTTAGTAAGAATTCTGTATTAAGAATGCTATTATTTTCCCTTATAACTATGTTATAAGGGAAAATAATACAGTGAAAAGACTTTAATGGGGTCCGGGGTTGCTCATCCTTATCATCTTTTTGCAACCTTGCATGAAAATCGCACTACATCCGCACTTGCTTGCTCATCTGCACAGCCCCATTGAAGTGAATTGGGTCACAGCATTGCACCCATTTTCTCACCCATGTGAAAGAGGCCTAAGGGTGCCTTCTTTCCCGTAACTGAAAATTAGTGCATGTGTTCAGCACCAAAACATCCCCATTAAGATAAATGGATTTTCAATCCCAGAAATTTTTGAAACAGAATCTGCCATGTGCTGATTTAATGAGTTTGTTAACACATCTTTGTTTTTCCACTGACCGTGGGTACAGGCGGAGGCATGTACTACTTTGGACCATGATGCTGACCAACATCACCCAATGAATTCTATAGGTCTGTGAAAACCACCAATGGCATCAGTGTTCTGTCAGTGGTTTTCACTGACCATTGGTAAGAGATGATCTGGAGATTCCTTTTTCAGCCTAGCAGTGCATGTGGAATATGGATGACACACGAACCAACAACAGATCCTTCACAGGCATCTTCACGGGTGAAACACTGACCGTATTGCCATGGATGTCATCATAGAGACAGAAATGTGAATGAGGCCTGAGTTTAGACTTTGCACAGTGAAGCAATTACAGATGTCATGGATATTTCTGTAACAACTGTACACTGCGGTTTTTATAGCTTGTAAACCATAGCAAATGCAAAGTCTAAACCCAGCCTTAGGCCTCTTGCACACGACCGTATAGGTTTTTCAGTATTTTGCAGTCTGTTTTTCATGGATCCGTTGTTCCGTCTTTTTGTTTCAGTAGTGTTTCCGTTTCCGTATGGTTTCGGTGTGTGATCCGGATATGGAAGACATACGGATACATTCCGTAATTGTTCCGTTTTTTTTACAGCCCCATTGACTTGAATGGAGCCACGGAATGTGATTTGCGGGCAATAATAGGACATGTTCTATCTTTCAACGGAACGGAAAAACGGAAACGGAATGCATATGGAGTACATTCTGTTTTTTTTGCGGACCCATTGAAATAAATGGTTCGTATACGGACTGAAAAAAACGTAAACGGAAAAAAAAAACGTTTATGTGCAGGAGGCCTTAGGCCTCATGCATATGACTGTAGTTTCAGTCCGCATTTTTTGCATTTGGATACGGACCCATTCATTTGAATGGGGCCTCAAAAGATGCGTCCAGCATACCGTTTGCTGTCTGCATCCGTATGTCCGTTCCGCAAAAAAAAAATGTATGTAGAACATGTCCTATTCTTGTCCGTTTTGTAGACAAGAATAGGACTTTTCTCTAGACGGGGGGAAAAAAAGGCGGCATGTACACAGACAGGATCCGTGTTTTGCGGATCCGTGATTTGCAGACTGCAAAATACTTACGGCTTAAAAAAAAAATCTAAAGAAAAGTGGGGGAAAGTGCATTTGCATTTTGTTGATCCTTAGATTGTACCATAGTGATTTTCTTCAAGATCATACTGTATATTGATTTGTGCAGGAATGTCGCCGTGCCTTTTCTCTAAGGTAAACATCAAGCCGGCAGATATCAAAGTCTAACAGAGGGATTTCTCCATATCTCCTCTTTCACTGAACTTCGTTTGTAGTTGAAACAGAGCAGAGTTCTTATGTGACTGTCACAGTCTTAAGAGATTTGCTATCAGGATGAAGTCATGACAGTAAAACATAATTTTCCAAATAAATATATCTAGCATTATTTCCCCGTGCACGGTGTTAGCAATCATGTGCCTAGTAAATTAAAGCCAGCATGTCTAAACAACCCCCTGCTCCGTGGAGACTGAACCTGAATTAAACTTGAGCAAAAAGCAATTAAATAAAAGTGCAACTCTATATTACTACAACTTGTAGAGGTGAATTAATGAAGAAAAATAAATAAATAACGAACACAAAACTACACTTGATAACTTGGTTACAGAGAATAAAGCAGATTAGAACCTAAGGAGGAAATTCAATTTAAAGCTGTTAAACCGCATGTTTGGATGATGTCTCTAACAGCAATCAGACTCAAAGTGAAAAAAGGGATTACAGTGAAAAAAAATAGACTTTACTTTAAAGGGCCCGTTCACACATTGTGGATTTGACAAGGATTTCTACAGAAAAAAAAAAAATTATTTTCTACTTATCTTTGCAGGTTTCCCAAAAGAATATCCCCACCGAACAGGATTCTCTGTACATCTGTGGCGGGAACTGGAGTGTCAGCCTTGGGTTTCTGTCTACGGCAAATCCAACGCTTGTGAACGAACCCTTAATGGTAGTCTAATCAATGTCTAAAATAAGGGTGCATTCACACATGTCGAGTGGCACCTGTAGGGTGCTGGCAAGCAAATAAGGTGTGACTTTTCCTGGAAATGACATGCCTGTTTTTTGGTTTGTTTGTTTTGCAATGCAGTTTTTGTAATCACATTTTTAACCCTGTGATTTACCATTATTTCAGTTTTGTTTTTCACTCCCAGGCTTCCTGGAGTGATAACTTTTTAAAAAGTTGTATGAGGGATTGTTTTTTGCCAGACAAGTTGACTTTAATGTCACGTCATCTTATTGCATACAATGTATGGCGAAGCTGGAAAAAAAATTCCATATGGAGTAGAATTGGAAAAAAAAGCATTACCGCCACAGTTTTACGGGTATAGTTTTTAAGGCGTTCCCTGTGTGGTAAGACTGACCAGTGATCTTCATTCTCCAGGTCAGTATGATTATGGCAATAGCACATTTACAGTGCTATGAAAAAGTATTTGTCCCCTTACAGATTTCTTTTGTTTTTGCACATTTGCCACACTTATAGGTTTCAGCTTATCAAACAAATCAGACCAAGATAACCTGAGTGAACACAAAAGGCAGTTTTTAAATTATGATATAATTTATTAAGGGAAAAAAAATTATCCCAAACAACCTGGCCCTATGTGAAAAAAAAATTGCCTCCCCCTTCCTCCATGAATTAACTGCGATTAACCACAGTTTTTGGAAAGCTGAGATCAATTTCGCGAGCCACACCCAGGCCTGATTACTGCCAGACCTGTAGAATCAAGAAATCACTTAAAAAGAATCTGCCTGACAACATGAAGTAGGCTAATAGGTCTCGGAAAGCAACACATCATGCCCCAATCTGAAGAATTTCAAGAACAGATGAGAAAGAAAGTCACTGACATCCATTAGTCTGAAAAAGGTTACAAAGACATTTCTAAGACTTTGGGGCTGCAGCAAACCACAGTGAGAGCTATTATTCACAAATGGTACGGTGATGAACCTTCCCAGGAGTGGCCAGCCTACCAAAATTACTCTAAGAGTGCATCCATGACTCATCCAGGAGGTCACAAAAGAACCCAGAACAGCATCTAAAGCACTGCAGGCCTCACTTGCCTCAGTTAAGGTCAGTGTTCAATAATAAGAAAGAGACTGGGCAAAAATGGTATCCATGGGAAAGTTCCAAGGCGAAAACCACTACAGACCAAAAAAAACACAAAGGCCCATCTCACATTTGCAAAAAAACATCTTGATAATCCCCAAGCCTTTTGGGAAAATATTCTGTGGACTGTGGATGAGACAAAAGTGGAAGTTTGTGGAAGGTGTGCGTTCCTTTACATCTAGTATAAAACTAACACATCATTACAGAAAAAGAACATCACATCGACAGTCAACTCTGGCTGCTTTGCTGCTTCAGGACCCGGACGACTTGCTGTAATTGAGGAAACCATGAACTGTGCTCTCTACCAGAAAATCCTGAATGAGAATGTCCGGCCAGCAGTTTGTGACCTTAAAGGGGTTGTCTCACCTCCTGTATTCAGAGTGGCAAGTCTGGACTTTGGGTGCTCTAGGAGTGGTGCATGCTAACATGAGGGCAGCACAGGCCAGCAGTGCTGGAATGCTGTATTTCCCTCCCCTGGCCTGTACGTCCACGCTCTCGAGGCTGCTAATGATTCAGTAGCAGCCTCTGTCGGATCAGCAGAAGTATAGCATGGGCGAAGCACTGTTGGCAGCTCCATACCACATACGAGATTGATGGCAAAAGGCACGTCAGACTCAGAGAATACGAAGTGGCCAGGGAAGGGAGCTAATGTGCATGCGCCGGAGATTATGCACGTTCGCTCCTGCTATCCCGGCCACAAGAAAGGCTGGCTTTGTGTCGTTTCACAGTGCAAGTGCGGCCACCACTGACGAATTGTGGTAGTGGTTGTATCCCCTAGAGACCAGCAGTCTATAAAGATAAGAAGAAGTAAGAACAGAAGGCATTATGATCACATACAGTATATTGGTAAGTTACTTGAATTAGGTTATTACACAACATAAGTATCACTTCATAAAATGTGACAACCCCTTTGAGCTGAAGCTTGGGTTCTGCAGCAGGACAATAATCCGAAGCCCACCAGCAAGTCCACCTCTGAATAGCTGAAAAACAAAACAAAATGAAGGTTTTGGAGTGGCCTAGTCAAAGTCCACACTGAAATATGATTGAGATGCTGTGGCATGACCGTGCAGAGTGGGCCAACATTCCTCCACGGAGATGTGAAAGACTCATTGCCATTTATTGCAAACACCTGACTGCAGTTGTTGCCGCCAAGGGTGGCACAACCAGTTATTAGGCTTAGGAGAAATTATTTTTTCACATAGGACCAGGTTGGTTTGGATAGCTTTTATCCCTCAATAAGTGAAATTATCATTTAAAAACTGCATTTTGTATTTACTCAGGTTATCTTTGTCTGATATTCAAATTTAATAATCTGAAACATTTAAGTGTGCAAAATGTGCAAAAACAAAACAAATCTGTAAGGGGGAAAATACTTTTTCACAGCACTGTATATAGTTTTTCTTGTGTTTTAATACTGAAAAAAATAAAAACTTGGGAAAAAATTTTTTTTTCTCTTTTCATAGCCATATTCTGACCCCCATAACTTTTTCAGTTATGTTTACAGAGCAAGACGATCTGTAGTTTTTATTGATACTATTTTGGAGTGTATATGACTTTTTGATATATTTTTATTTAATTTTATTTACAAGGTGGTGACAAAAAATTGCGATCGGCCATTTAGATTTTTTTCCATTACACCATTCGCCATATGGGATAAATATTGTTTTATTTTAATAGTACGGGTGTTGTTGGACATGGCAATGCCCATGATGTTTAATTTTTTATTGTTTATTTTTTTATTCTAGAGAAAGGCGGTGATAAAAACGTTAAAATAATTTTTAATGTTTTTTTTTTAGATTGCATCTTGTATTCTGTAATGCATATTTATGCATTACAGAATAATGAATTCAGTATATTCCAATGCAGTTGCTTTGTTATAGGTTTAGGCCTATTATTAATACACTGACAGTTGCCTATGAGACCCAGCCTGGGGGCTGGGCCTCATAGTCCTCTGTTGCTGGCGGGCCCTGAGGCCTTCATAAGGCTTTGGCTGCCTTTGTAGCCATTATCACCCCATAATAGCATTATGAGAGGCTAATGGGATGAGAGAGGGAGGTCCCTCCCTCTGTAAACCCTTAGATGCAGCAGTTAAGATTGACTGAGGCATCTTAAAGGTTAATCCACCGACATCCGAGTTTTCACCAATGCCAGCAGATAGAGCAGTTAGTAACAGTCAGGCACATGCTGCTGATTGGGCAAGACAAGCTCCTGTGCCCATCAGATCAGAGCAGCATACTATTACAATATATACTGGAGAGTGAATCTGGATCGCACATCCTCAACACTATGCTTTTGATGTAATGACTGTCTCAGCATGATTACGTGGTGTATCCGCCAAATATGTAATACATAGTATGCTGTGCATAAGAGGCATTAGTATATAGTTTGATCAAAGAGCATAGGCCCACTTTCCACGACAAGGAAGCCTCTGCAAGTGGGAAACTACTCTAACCTATAAATGGCGCAGCTGTGCGCGGCGACCACCGGCGCCCCAGCACCGCACCAGCAGCAGACAGAGCAGCATACTATTACGACACGTGTCGGGTACTCCCTTCCCAAAGGGTCTGTACATGTACAGTATGTGTCGGGACAGGGGTTACATGAAAATTATTATGTTTGGAGAAAGGAAAACACTGCATTCCAGCATGAAAACGGCATCCCATCTGTGAAATACAGTGGTGGTAGTATCATGGTTTGGGCCTTTTATGTTGCATCTGAGCCAAGATGGCTTGCCATCATTGATGAAACAATAAATTCTGAATTATACCAGCAAATTTGAGAGGAAAATGGAAGAACATCTGTATGTAAGCTGAATCTCTAAAGAACATGGGTCATGCAGCAAGACAATGACCCTAAGCACACAAGTCGTTCTACCAAAGAATGGTTCAAGAAGAATAAAGTTAAAGTTTTGGAATGACCTGACGTTACTCCAATAGAAATGTTGTGGAAGCACCTGAAGCGAGCAGTTCATGGGAGGAAACCCACCAATATAACAGAGTTGAAGCTGTTTTGTATAGAGGAATGGGCTAAAATTCCTCTAAGCAAATGTGAAGGATTAATAAACAATTACCTAAAACATTTTGTAGCCGTTATTGCTGCACAAGGGAGTCACACTAGATACCAAAAGAAAAGCTTTACATACTTTTGTAACTCACATACATGTAATATTAGATCATTTTCCTCAACAAATAAATGATCAAGTTTAATATGTTTAACTCATTTGTTAGCTTTAGCTATCTTTATCTATTTTTAGGACCTGTGTGAAAATCTGATGTAGTTTTATGTTAAATTTATGCAGAAATATAGAAAATTCTGAAGGGTTCACAAACTTTCAAGTACCACTGTATATGTATTCAAAGGGGAGAAAGGAGAAAGCTGCTCCCAACACTGCTTACAGTGGCTTATGTTCCGGAGGAACAAAAGGATCTGTCGTTGAAATTCAACTCACCCTTTCATTCTAGCCCCCAACATTATCTGTCAGGGGAGAGTTGGGGGGCACTCAATACGCATTAGATTGTTGACTGGTCCTGATGAAAATTGTGGGATTGTCTGACAATAGTCTGATGTGAATGGGGCCTTTTAAACTTCTCTTAAATACATAAAGTCTCTGTCCCCTATCTTCAAACTGCTTAACCATCTGCCAGAAAATAACATTTGGGCTCTGAGAATATTTAACCAACCCTATAATTGAAAGGGCCCTTACACAGCTGGAGCCTGGCGGCTAGGACAAAGAGTTCAGTTTGATGAGATTTCTAGAGAAGAGTTTGAAAATTTACAATACTTTCTTCTGTTACAACGTCTAAGGTGGTCATGCTGTCTATTTGCATGTGGTTATTACATCTGTATTACTTATAACAGTATTGTACAGTTGAAGGTGGTGTTTACAGAATATTATATGGCTTCCCTTATTTATTGGATCTGCAGTTATTCTTAGGAAGTTGATAAAAGCCACAGATTGAGAATGAGCGCCGTTTTCAGCTAAATGCCTCCTTGTTATTACCTCTTCTCAGGTGGTAGCAGCTATTTCACAACCTTCCTATCTGAATGTGTTATCACAACATGACACATGGTGTTTTGAGAGCCAGAAACCGATATCAGCAATAAAACCTGTGTATGAACTAAGAGCAGCATTTGGATTATGACAACATTAACGTCCATATAAAAACAAAGTAGTCAAAATGTGTTTTACTTCATTAGTCACCAGCCCATAATGTCAGTCTAGAGAAATTCTTCTAATTATATAACAAACTAATTAGGATTTTCACAAATATGATGGGTTCTGTTTGCTAACTTTGAAGTGAAAGTGCATACATGTGTCTAATCTGTATTCCTCAACAATATATATGCATTGTCTACTCTAAAGGGTCCTCTTTCTCATTATGGAGAGCCCCTAACCCTGGCCTACAATTGTCATCACATATATCAACTGGTCTCTATAATAGAAATAGTACCCACCCAGAGGTTCCCCTCAAGGCCTTGCAACTAGAAAAGTTGTTCCCATCTGCTTTGCTCTGATAAAGGGCTATTTCCAGATGTAATATTGGCTTAGGGTACTTTCATACTAGCGTTATTCTTTTCCGGCACGGAGTTCGGTCCTAGGGGCTCAATACCGAAAAAAGCTGATCAGTTTAATCCTAAAGAATTCAGAATGGAGAGCAGTTTTTTTGCATTTTTGTTCTTCACTCCCTGATTTTCGGGGGTCATAACTTTTTAATTTTTCTGTTCACATAGCCGTATGAGAGCTTTTTCTTTGGGACAAATTGCCACCATTTAATATTGCATGCAATGTAGTGTGGAGCTGGAAAACAATTCCAAATGGGATGAAATTTAAAAAAAAACTACAACAACTCAATTCTGCAACAGTTATATGTTGTTGTTTTTCATTCTCCAGGTCAGTACAATTATGCCGATATCACATATGTATAATTTGTCTTGTGTTTTTGAAACTGAAAAAGATAAAATAAAAACCTTGAAAAAATTTTTTTTCTTTTCATCGCCATATAATGAACCCTATAACTTTTTGGTAATTGTGTGTATGAAATTGTGTGAGACCTCATTTTTTGATAGACGATCTGTACTTTTCATTGATATCATTTTGGGGTATATATGACTTTTTGATCACGTTTTACTTAGAGGGAGTCTGTCACCTACATAACATATTTTAAACTGATTATATAGCTCTGTGGGAAGCAGATACCTAACACTGATGGTACCGGGGTTTAGTTTAAGTAACCAGTAACCGGCGCTTTCGCACTGCATATTAGTATGCCTCTGCCCACAGTGGGCAATGTACTGCGTATGCCCGGGCCCGACGGCGAAGCGCACAGGTGCTGGATTATGAATAGAGATGAGAATGATGCCGCAGGGGAGCACAATACAGAGGGGAGCACTGGGCACTTGAGATAGGTAATTTACATATCTTTAAAACTTTGTCTTTGGCACTTTGTAGAATCTGAAAAACTAAACTTGGGTACCCTCAGTGTTATATTTCTGCCTCCCACAGAGCTATATAATAAGTTTAAAACATGTTATGTAGGTGACAGACTCCCTTTAAGTTTTTGTGAAAAGTGAATTGACACAAAAAATGTTTTTAACAGGCTGTTTGTTAACATCATGCCTAGAAAACTCTCCCATAGAAGTAAATAAGGACCCCTCTAGACAGATCATGTCTACGGTCCATGTGGCTGCCATAAAGCAATTTTCTTAAAGGGGTTATCCAATATCAATAACTGACCCCCCATGAGCCGGGCCCTTACCTGGGTCCACTCTCCCTGTGCTGCTCCTGGTCCTTACACCGCCGCTGCTGTTTCTCCCCATGCACGGGATGATAACATCTAGTCTCGATGAGGAGCAGCCATTGGCAGGTGGGGACGAGGACAATCCTCCCTAGCATCGCGGGTGACTATAGGGAGCCCCCCCCCGACACCAGATGTTTTCATCCGTGCGCGTGGAGCAACAGCAGCGGCAGTGTGGGGTCCAGGAGCAGCGCAGGGAGCAGGGGCCCAGGTAAGTATATTCACTGTGAGGGGCCCGGCACGTGAGGGTCAGTTACTGATATTGGATAACCCCTTTAATGCTTTATAAATGCTGCTAAAAACAGCTCAGGCAAGATGGCCTT